>QJNZ01001164.1:0-23703 GCA_004155055.1 Monosporascus sp. CRB-8-3 | reverse complement strand
GGCGGGGGGGGGGGGGGCTAATAGTAATTTCCAACATGACCGAGGATTGATCCAACCGCCAACCCCTATGACCTTGAACTACACGCAATTGGGCACTTGGATGGGTCGTCACTTGAAGCTTTGGGTCAAGTAGACAGTCACAGCATGCCCATTTACATATTATGTCCAAAATAAGGCATATTTCTTGCTCTCACAGCGGCAGGCCTAGAACAGTTCTCTTGACAAGGGATCGATCCATTGAGCAACGAAGCCGGCCACAGGATGATTATCCGCGCCTCATCCCACAATCAATGTCGTTGTAACGTATGGTGGGAATAGGGCCTAATTATCAGGTAGCTGCGGACTCAGAATCTCACTGGATGCAGACAGGGCATCCTCCGTATGGCCTTAAACAAAATGCATGAAGGGGCCTGATTGATATATAAGGGCTGACCCAACAAGCGACTTCCACGAACCATCGAGCCTGCTATCCTATCACCCAAGCCGCTCCTCGAGAGAAGGCTAGCAGGTGACCATCTCCTAACCCAATCCACCCCCAAATGCCCTTCCAGCTCATCCCCTATCGTCGCTGGCTCGGGGGCGTCGAGCGATGCTCTTCCGCTACCTCGATGAAGGAATCGCGCACCCTCGCCAATGCGGTTGCGTCAGGCGACGGGATGTCTCTCTGTACTGCTGCAATGTCAGCGGCGACTACTCTCCTCGAAATTGGCTCTAGGGACGGCGTAGGCCTACCAGACATCGTGGACGTGTAACCGAAGCCGGAGCCGGCTGGCAGCGTCTCATGGCGCTTGGTTCTTGCTGCTTGTTTCTCTTCCTCCGCCTTCATCTTTATCTTCTTTTGGCAATTCGGGCAACTACCTTCTATTGGTCTTATGGATACGGTCCGCTTGCATAGCAGCCCCGGGGGCACCTTGGAGGGAGGTGCTGGTAGCAATACAGTCTTCTCCAGCTCGCACCCCTCCTTTGGTGGCTGGCCGCGCCTTGCAGTCCCACACTCGCAAGTGTTCTGGAAGACCTTGCACCTGCATTGCTGGAATCTGTTGTAGATGTCGTTGCACATGCTGACGGTGACTTGTCCTTCAGATAAGTGCGCGTCAAAAGTCCTTTTCCTTCCTGATCGGGATTGCCTAGATCTCCGGCGAGCGGATGGATGGGTGCTGCTCGGACCTGTGTGTTTGCGTATGATAGGAAGGCTCTAGCTGGTCAAAGTGCGGGATGGACGGCTTACGTCGAAAAGGTATATCATAACTCAGCGATATCACGAAATTAAATAGAACTCGGGCGATTCTGTCTCCATGGAAGGGACGGATGTCCGCTATACCAACGTTTGCCTACATCAATTGATTCACTGCTCATCGGTAATTAACGTAGCCGGACCCGGGAGGCGCCTGACTTTGCGGTCATCGAAAGGGTTTGTAATGTATTCACACAATAGGATTCACATCCCATACCGTTTCTTTATGTGCAACTCCAGCTAAATCAACCAGAAAATCGGCTTGTGTGACATTGTATCATTCTGCGGCTGATTCTGAATAACTGGATTCATGGAAACCATATAAAGGAATTGTTCTCATTCATAGCCTATGGAGGATGAATAAGCTCCATAGCGGTAATTGAGGCCATTCAGAGTTCCTTCCAGTGACCAAAACTTGTCAAGAGGTGAATAGTTTGGACCCCCTTCCATTTTTGAATCCACCAGCTTTGTCCCGAGAGATAGCACATCGTTTTCTGGACTCCTGCTTACATCAGCCAGTGAAAGGGTGCTCTCCTCAACTGCCCCATCTTTAAATGTTTAATCTGGCACTGATGACCTCTCGACTGGCCAGAGGGAAGCCCCATGGTTCTCGTTCCTTATACTTCAGCCATGGTCGCTTGCGATTTATTTTACGTGCGGACAGTCACCCTATGCGTAGATAGGTCAACGGAAGTGGTTAAACCACAAGCAGCCACCGTTGAGTTAATTGTCCTCACATGAAATAAATGCTGGTTGCTAATAACCTTCCAAGCTAACCCGAGGCCAGCTTCTCCGCGTGAAAATGAGTAGCGAATGCAAGGATACCGTACGATCATACCGTCATGGCCACTATGTTCATCATGTTCATCATACCATCATACTCGTCGCGTCAGTTATGTCCATCTTACTTGCCATCACGCAATTAGGTGCTCCATTGGTTGAACCCTGTTGCCAATATTCAAGGCCAAAGTCCCTAATTCTCATCGCCGATGATCGCATCCAAACCGCCCGACATCGAGTGGACTTGCGCCGTAGAAGCATTTCCGCCGCGCCCCTTGCGGGCCTGCAGACTTCGAGGCCAGCCGTTAGAGGACCTCACGATCCGGACATCCTTCCCCTTGACCCTCAGCGTCCCGGTCATCGAGTCGGCGAAGAGATCGCCCTCCCAGGACTGCGGGTAGCGCAGTCCGACATGCCCGCTTGTGGACCTGTGGCTCGACTGGAAGCGGTCGAATGCCCACGCGCTGGTCACCGCTGTACTATGAACACTGCCCGGTCTCGTACGTGACGTGGGAGGCATGATAGCGTAGATGTCGTCGTTGCTGATGGGGATGAACGGCAAGTCTTCGCGTCCCAGCTTGCCAGGGGCGGATTTCGCATCGTCTCCGAACCAGAGCGGCTCACGGATTTGAACCGCCGTGGTACCACTCGTCGTTATCGTCTCGAGCTGCGGGGGCTGCTCCGATGTCCATTTGGCGCTGCTGATAACCGGCAGCAGATCGAAGGTGATGTTGCCAGAGAGGCTCTTGAGCTGCGCGCCAGCGCCGAAGGCGAGAGCGCCGAAGAGGTCTCCGGACGTCGACTTCGTCTCTACGCGATAATCACGCAGAGGAACTTGTCCTTCGTCGTGGATAGGCTCGGCAGCCTGGATTGTGCCCGAAATGGTGCTCAGCGAGAGGACCGCGGGCTTCGGGTCGGACTTGAGCACTTGCTTCGGCGTGATGCTGACTTGTATATCACCCGATTTGGTGTGAAGACCCAGCCAGTCGAAGAGTGGCCAGTTGCCGTCGATATTACCACTAGTGGTAGAGACCTCGATGGCGCGAGAGTCGAGTTGATATGACTCCTTTGCTGGAACGAATGCGAAATCCTTCTTTGCCCATGCGGCATTGTTCTTATATGGGGGGGCATAGCTGGAAGCGGAGGTGATATCGCCCACGACTGATGACATTTGGGAAGCTCCTGCTACGTGAAGGGACAAATTGTCGAGCAACACGATGTCGAGGTGCGTTACACCCATGGTGAAGTCGTTTATTTCTCCGCCCCCCGGAACGAAGATGGTCGCCCTCATCTCCACGCAAGGCCTTCGAGTCCTCTTGGAGTCGAAGCTCTGCGGGACCTCGACACGCATGGACTGGTATTCCTCGTTGGAAACCACGTTGATCGGCAGGTCCTCGTCATTCGACGCGATCTCTAAGAGGATTCCTGTGCCGCCGCCTTCATCGGCTTGTCTAACCTCGACGTGACCAGCCACGTGCACTGTGTAGCCCGGGCCATACTCAACTGTATCTTCCACGAACACGACATTGCGCTCCTCATCGAAGACAAGGGGCAATGTGTGGTCGCGGTAGCGGAAGTAGGCGTTTTGGCACATTGTAGGGTCAAATGGAGCCCAAGCTGGCTCATTGAGGTTTCCAGTGACCGGCTCTTGGGGTGGTTTCTCGATTGGGTGCTCTGGTGTTGTAGGTGACTCCTGTGCATCCATTAGTAATTGGATCCACCAGTGTAACACAAACTTTGTTACTGACATCACCCCTCCCAATGACACGGAAGGCGTTGGCTAAAAATCCGGCCGATATGATTAAGAGAAGCGCAGAAAGCAGCATGATGTTCCAGTTGAGCCACGTAGGCAGCCGCCTTCTAATACGCCGACGCCAAACAGTAGTGTCTGCCACCTGGTCGCCGGGCTGATCCGCCATGCTCTCCGGGTCTCTCGCCAGCAGTCTCTCCCGCTCGATACCTGGTGCCCCCATATTCGGCAAGAAAGTGCTATAGTTCCTGGCTCGCTCTTGCTGGCTACTGCCTGAGAGCGGTGAGGTTGGAAAAGGGGTGTACGCAGGTGGTGCCTCTGAATATACAGAGGGAGTATGTCCCAGTGACGAGTCGGTTCGTAATGGTATTCGTGGCGCTGACGACTGCGAATACGTATGCGAAGCAAGATGTCGAGCTGTTGTTGGTGGAGCGAAGGGCCTAATAGCGCTCTCTCGGCCCAGATAATCGCCTCGCGGATGGGCTGAACCAGCTATGGAATCACCCCGCTCTGCTGCGAGCCTTAAACGCCTCTCTTCGCTCGCCTCGCAGGCCTTTGGATCAGCATCTCCTTCTGACCGCTGCCCGGTCGTCGGGTCCTCAACCATGACGTTGGGCACGCGCGGTACGGCATTGGACGAGGTCGGGGACCTGAAGCCGTCGGTCGGCGACAGCTGATATGCGAGATCCTCGCCATCCGAGTCGTCGACTACCGAATATAGGTTGTCAGAGTATGGCATGGTCCCAGCCGTTAAAACGGTCCTGGAACCCCACTGAAGCTATCGCCAAGCGAGTCCCCCGCGCACCAGAAACAGTCCCGACGTCTTACCGCAGATAGGGACACGAGCTTCAGCGAATCCAAGTCTAGTCAATCGAAACACTATTCACGCTGCGAGCTACAGGAGCGCCATAGATATCCAGCCACAATTGGGTGTGCAGCTCGATTTCGTGGTTGGGATCAGAAGAATGAAGTCGTGATTTCGTGCGATAGGCACCGCGAAATCATGATCCTAGAAGTCTAGATACCCGGGCAATCTACCCCATTCCTATCACCTGCAGATTAACCCAATGAGTCTATCTAAAATATTCTAAAATATGCGGATCTCGCAGCGAATATTGTTATCACCAAGCTGACCCAGAGAACATTCAGAATCCTGCTATAGTTGCGGAGGCTTCGTCAGCACTGGACCAAGAAGTTAGCAGATATGATAGAACCTGCATATGTCGCCCCCTGCTGGGTACGAAAAGTACGTAACCCGTGCAGAACGCGTAGGGGTAGGGCTACCCTGCTGTATACTCGTCAAGCCATCGTCGGCGTCCAGAGTGCTGCATGGTTGAGGCGCAGATGCAGAAGAGTGGGCTTGATCGAGGAAGGATTCGTCGATCCACGGATAACAAGCTTGCGTGCCACGATAGCTTGTCAGGCATTATTCTACCCCGCTACGACGACGCCTTGCGAACCCATACAGTAAGCGACCAGATTTGGCATGTGGCCCCCGACGTAACTTTGAGCTTGATTGGACAACACCGGCCAGGGTCTGACACGGCCGATGACTCTCCCAGCAGGGGGGAGGTCGTCAGTCTGGTTACGAATCCTCCGTCGGCATGAGGCGTCACGTTATGGAGGAACAGGTGGAGAGGTCCTAGATTCGATTGCCTGGCACGAGAGTATTCCCCACGGGAACTGGCTGCTAAGCGTTCTCGTAGCCAGAGTCAGCTCGAGTATTCGACCTCGCCTGTACAGGAGAATAGGATCGTGGAGACGATTATCACCTACTTAGGAGGCCCCAGTTAGTTTGTAATCGGCAACATATGCTCGACGGGTTCAGGGCTGGTAAGAATGGTGAGTTTCAAAAGAGCTGACATCACCAATTGGTCGTTTGCACCATAGAGACGTGGAGAGGAAAGACTTTCGATATCGTCGCTATAGGTATAATTCGTTTGGTGATCAAATATTCAGTACTGGGAGATAGAGCCTCCAGTTTAAATTAGTATCCAAGTCAGAAATGATCTCTTGACAGCGGATGGGTGATGCTGGATGACTAGTTAACTTAAAACAGCTTTCGGGGGTCTGAAAACGCGGAAGGCTAGCTGTATCATGTATAGCAAGGCAGGCCACATAAGTTAACTCTAAACTGACGAGATTATTTATGGCTCGTAACAACTGCTGAGAAGTCATTCGATGACATGATCTGCCAGTGTTATGGAAAGGGGAGACCGGGCAAGTAGCCCAGCGCACATCCTGAGAGCTCTGGTTGTCCGAGGCGGAAATAGAATTGCAATATTTCCTAACAGAGCCCGGAAATGCGCATTCTGGGTGTTCAGGGGTGCTCAGAGGCATTAGTGACAACCACTTATGCCTGATATTACTCAATTACGTATGATTGCGCTTCTATGCCGACAGCACGAGATGAAAGCCATTAATATGAGGTCGGTTAGATTAGGTTCTTCCAGCGGCTCAGAGGGTAGCAAGTCTGAACATATTTGTAACACAAGTATAGAACGAACAAGGATTGACGCTAGTGGCAAGAGATGCCTCCATGAAGTTGCTCGACGAGAATGATTCTGATGCCAAACCTGGCGTCCACGGCTGGAGGAGTCAGTGGAGGACCTAGCTTCCCAGATTACTTCGTCTACTCTGAGTCTTTGCGGCTGTTTGTCAAATTAGCGTTAGCAATGATAGTCTGAGTTGCATTGCTTTTTAGGCGTCGAAATACTGATTTTAAGTGTAAATGATGGGTGTAATTGTGCGTGATCGTGATCGCTGCAGCATTACAAGCTTAACTCACTGTCCTGCCTGCTGAATCACCTTCGTTCTAACGCCCGTGCTGTGATAGTCTGCTCCAGGCAGGCAACGTCGTTCTAGGTGCTGATAAGGAGATCACATCCTTGATCGATTCCAACCAAAGACGGTATGGGAGCAATCCTTTCCGTGTAAAGAAGTTGCTGCTATCGTAATTAGGTCAGGATTCGCCGCGTAGGGGTCCACATTGAGGTTCTACAGGGTGGGTGGGCGGTGAGGTGTGAAGACTCATCACGCCAGCCTGTACGGCTTGAAATCATAGCACCTAGCTCCTTGAATATAGACCTGCACTACAGCACTATAATAATTTCCTCCATAATCCATAAATTTTACCGCTCGCGCGCCTATCTTCTCTTGAAAGGCACATTCCGTAGATATATTAAACCCCCTCATGGGGACTAAGGCGAGGTCGTCATCACCCGGCCTGGGAACATGCTCTAAAGGCAGCTCCATAGTTCCAAATCAAACACACATATGCATATTACCCTCATTGAGACTCATCTTTCGGAGGTGTCCTTCTATCACGATCCCCTTCTGATAATATCCATCACTCGGAGCTGAAGGCAAGGCCATGGCAACCCCTTTAACCCTCCTTCATGGCTACGATCGATCAGCATCACATATTCCTCGACCCAATAGAAATTCCGCAATTCACTCCTTCTTAGGGATGTGGCATGTGTGGGAACACATCGGCTTGGGGCTACCTGGCGGTGTAGCATCCAGCAGGGGAGAATTTATCACTCCTTACGAACAGCGTTCGACGCGGAGAGATATGACATGTATCATAGATCTCTGATGATGCGGTACCTACAGTCATATCTCAGGGATCGAGTTCCCGAGGTATTCCGAGTTCACTCTATCAGAGGTCCTATCACAACAATGTTCCCTCGCATCCGAGAGCGCCACCCAACGCTACTGCAGCTAACCCCTGAGTCCGCTGGCGAGTGACCGGAGGGCCACTGAGGTTAGAAGTACTGCACAGAGTGCCCCCATCCGGGAGCTGCCGGATGATGCAGTCTGAATCTCTGCAATTGTTTCGGCCCGGAAGCAACGCTTCCTAGCTAATGACTGCGGGTCTATTCCGACAGAGGAGCTGCCATCAAAGTTCGATCGACCACTTACGCACTCCGATCCATTGACCTATCATTAATTGCTCTAATACTTTATGGCAATCCAATCTGTTACACTTGAAGTCAAAAGCAAAGCCTACAAGCGCCGGCCCGGACAAATCAGACGTAGTTGCCGAGTGGACGTCTAGCATCTGAAGAATTGATCACTAACATGGTAACTAACGATGACTACCGTGGTTGAGATTCAATTGTTCTACTTCGCAATGAATACTATCTTGCTCTTTTACTTCTAGATTCACCTTATACGAGACTGACAGAATTGCTCTCCGGCGCGAGATGATAGGAGGTCGCGTCTCACCACAGGGTTGTAGCGTTCTGGGTGGCATCGACCCATCAATACGTACTAGTTCTCTTCGAATACAGATAGTTCATTTATGGGTTTATGGATATGAGAACATACACTGCACCGAATAACATCCCCCCAGTGGTCGTGGGATCCTCTACCTCTTAATGTGCTTCACCATGATGCATACATGTAACCCCCTGGCAGTTGTATTCCATCTGCCCTCTTACACACATATGAACGCCAGCACACACGTACAGCGCGCCATTGCCGCGGATTTACGCATCTATCAAGCATTGCTTTTGCTTTGCGTCCGGGCTTCTCTTCTTGGGCATCAGCGATCGTTGCCGCCATAGGGAGCGCTTTTGCTCCCGCGGAAGGAGGCATTGACTCGTCTAATCTGACGGGATTCGTGTCTGTAGCCTTCTAAATGTCGGATTTGCACCTGGCACTGAGAGGTCTCATGCATGGCCTAACTACACCACCACAGTTCTCAGGGATCAGAATTTGCCATGGCTTCGAAATTTGATGCCCAGTAAGTGAGCTTTGATTGTCGAACGGCTAATGGAAATCGCGGTAGTGGTAGCGGTATACATCTCGGGTGAGCCTGAAAGTCTTCAATCATTGGTAATCCCTCTGCTATTTATATAATACACCAGTGCATATGTTGAACGAGGAATGGAATCATATGCATGCTAAGTAAGGCCCCCCAAGAGGGTACGACTGTGTTCCCATATTTCCTCATCTCTGGCACTGCATGGAGTACGGGCAGGTCTCCTCACATGTCATGTCAATCTTCAACTCGCTGAAGCAAAAGCGAGAGCCCCCATCATTCCAGATCGCCGGCATGTTTTCCGGGCCGGCCACAGAAAGCGTGACGAATCTGGGACCCCGTAAAAGAAGTCGATGCAACGTGGTCGACTCAAACTCGCCGCCAAGTGCAGCTGGTTTCGTAAGCGGCTCCTTTCTGACCCGCGACGGTTCCGTAGCGCACTGCGGGTCACGATATATAGTCGTTCTTATTAATGTCATTTTAACCGTAATATGATTGGTGCCGCATGTCTTAAAACCACTCGGATTCACGACGTACCTGCCACGTCAAGAAGGAGCTATTTTGCAAAGGCTCTGACTTCTCCATACGAAGAGAGAAGGCCCGTCAATCATGACAGTTGGGCCCTATGGGAGACACCGATCGAGAGTCTCTCATGCGACTAGAGTCCGCGTCTCTGGGCCTGCATACCTGCCCATCTGGATGGTTGTCTGTGCAATTCATACATTCGTCAGGCTCATTGCAGGTAGACATTGCCCACATGTCTACGATGAAGATATTGAAGAATGCCGAAATATCTATGACTCTACTTGAACAGGCGGCTAATCGGCTTTGATGCAGCCACGAATTCCAGGTAGAACCGAGAGGCCGTTCGCTAGCATGTAATTGATTCATGATCTGATATGCATAATGGTGCATGATTCAGTAGGAACGCGCCAGTGAGGCTCTGAGCTTGCAGGCAAAAGGCTTCGAGACCTCTGGACCTCCTTCGATGGAGCCCGATGGGGATCCATAACGGAGCCTGAGGTCGGACGCTTTACGGGTTTCGGTCAGCCAAGCCGCCAGAAACACACGTCTTTGGGCGTACGTCTTGCCTGTTAGGGAAGCTGTGAACTGTTCTTCTCGCGCTTTCGGGAGATCAAGCGCCCCTAATGTGGAATCATTGTGACGGCCCATAATGAACGCGCGGTAAGGCGCGGAACCACCGTACTAACTAGGATCGAGGACAAAATTTTCTGTTTGACCGATGGTTAGCGACGGGTAAGGGGGTACGCGATGGCCAGATATGGGCTGATATGGGTTGGCAGTTTCTAATTACACAGAGTAAGGCAAACGATCTAGAATACTGGGAAGGAGGGAGTCCAAGTCCTAGAGGAGGCATAACGTAATCTGATCCACTCGCTGAGTCTCTAGTGGAGTCTGCAAGTTGGTTCCTTATGTGATGATTAAAAGGGATCCATCTGATCACGCGCTTGAATCATTCTTCCTTGAAGAAGCAGCGATGGTGGAATGAGGTGAATTGTTACTACCAGGGCCGGCAAAGTCCACAAACATACATATGTTGGAAGCAAAAAAAAAAAAAAAAAAAAAAAAAAAAAAAAAAAAGAATCAATCCAGGTGAATCCCGAGAGACCCAGCCCGGCCCGGTTGCTGATGCAGTTGGCCAATTTGGCGTTGTATCTGGAGAGGCTATCGGGATCACTACTGACTTGGAGAGAGCCTTGTCAGTTCGTAAGCAGCCAAATGCCAACCGTGTCCGGCCACGGTTTCTAGTATCGTATCCTACTATCCCTGTAGGTTTTGCACTCTCAAGACTACGGCCGGGCTCTCCCTAGTGCTGTGTTACCACACAGGAGCTTGTACGTAGACTAACCTAGTATACATCAGATGCCGATGCCCGGCTCCGATTGCCTGCGTGTCACGGTAGCGCCACAGAAGTTTTGGGAGGCGTTCAATCGGCTCTAGACGGCGCTGCGAGCTCGTTGGTTCACCATGCGCCCTCGGGGACCTTTTTCTCCCAGCCTTCTGAGCCTGAAGACACGCCACTGAAAGCGGTGAGGCTGGCGGGATTTGCACCTTTGTGCCTACGAGCTTCTAGTGAGTTATATGGTGTTGGAATGCGGTAGACTTCAGAAAACCATGTAGAAATTTCCTGAAATTTCGGAACGTTCCGTAACCGCAGCTGAATGTCGTTGGAAATGGTGATACTAACGAGGCTGAGGGCAGGGGGGACCATAGAAACCCCTTTCTGGCAAACTATCTGATTCATTACTCGTATGCCCGTCACATCCGGCCGCCAGCGTTTGTACATAGTAAGTATATTTACGTAACTTGTGAGATGATAATTAGTGACACTGCATGACAGGAAAGACTTTCAGGTTTCCAAACATGAGGTCTACATCCCTGATTATCTTTGGGTCATGCTCGCACTTAACGCAGACGTCCAGCATTCAGGAGTGACAGATAGCCCAATCGTCACTAGTCGGGTACTAGCCGTACGGACTAATACATAGCTCGCCATAATCATGCGAGGTTCCGTTGGTTTGGAGAACATACAGACAGTCGTGTGGCGTTTCCGTTTGTTATGGGAATAACTCACTGTTCAGTACCAGAGAGGGCTACCTGAGCTCGGTGTTGTGTCTTTGCCGAGCTATGAGATAATATTTTTTTTCGAACCACGCGATCCGGATTAAGAGCAGTGGAGTTGCTGTGGAAGTCTGTTTGCTGCCATGCTTAGGGAAGATCGAGCGGTTTGGCCTAGCATAATCGTAGGGCAAACACGGCGTCATCAGCTGGCCGGTAGCGGAGCAGGTAAATCGCTTGGCGAAGAGCATCGTGTCAATAACATGTAATACTAGTATATAGTTTGACACCGGACGAGAAATCAGATGGTAACTGCCAGTAGTGTAATCCAGCCAGTCTCCTCCACAACAAGGGGGCGAATTTCGGATTTGCATGATATCAGCTGAGATCAATCACTCGTGGGGCTGGGTTCCGGCTCACATAAGGCGGTAATCGTGGCCAGGGTCTCCCGGCGCCACCGAGCCGGGCGTTCTTCTGGAAAGATTCTAGAAGTTTTCCTTAGTTTTGCCGGATCTGGATGGGTCCACAGTAGGCCCTTAGCTATCAGTGGAGTTGTGATCTCTGGAGCCTGTGCACAAACGAGACTGGCGTCAGCGTCAGGATGTCAGGTCGTCATCAAAATAATTGACACACTTTCGTAGCACCCACTAGCCAAAAGTGTGTCAATTATTTTGATCAGGACCTGGATGTCTCGCTACAGTAGCTTGGCCAAAAGCACCTTCTATTAGTAGGAGGTTAGGACAGGCGATTTACGCTTGCATGGGTATTGACATTGACATGTGCTAGTGTGAAATGCTACCCGAGCTATCAATTATGTTTGATGCCCGTCATGAGGTCTTCTAGGGTTAAGATATAGAGCTCTATATGCTGATGTTATCGGTTAACCGTCTCATTTGGGGATATCAGCTGATGATCTGGCAGACGGACCTCCTAGAGACGACGCGTGAGATCTTGACAAATGGCTAGGAATACTTAGTGCCCCTCGAGGCTCTCTATCCGGGTTAACCGGAGTGCCGTCCAATTCCCCGCATTCAGCTCAACGAAACAGCCGAAAGCCGTGGTGGACGCTTATAGGTTCACCAATAACACTCCATGCAGTTCTTGATTAATATGTTACATGTTGTGAGGGAATGCTTCTAGAAGAAGACGCCCACAATCGCGCAAGTCGTAAGATGATATTAAGTAAGCTGCACATTATGTTGCGCCCGCCATCCGAATAATAAGCGCCATTTATTTCGGGTCTTATGTTGGTGGCTTGATATCGTGCGATGAACAGTGTCGTTCATGGGTTTTCGCCACTCTATTAACGCTAGGTCATCCCGCCACAGTGTGCTGGTTACTTACCTAATAATCTTCTATCCACTAAAGTCACATGGTGTGGAATGGAGGGTCCTTTCGGGGACCTGGTTTGTTACAGCTTATTAATGTTTCATACTTCCCTCGTACGGCGCTCTGAAGCCCGGAGCTAGAGGCGACGGATTTTGAATTCAAAAGATGTGCCCACATGACGGACTGGTTGCAGCAATCCGTTAGTTAACTGCCGGCGCCTTCCTAACAACGACATGGGATCTACATTCCTGTGGGTGGTTTAGATTCCTCAGAATCATGCACCTTTACGTGGGTGTGTAGAGGGCGGGGGAGGGTCGATCATCTCGGGAACATGCTTGGGTTCGCAGGATCCAGTACATGTAGTTTCTGGACAGACCTAGGCAGTACCTCTGACGAATTAATTCTCCGCACATTGGTGATAAATGCCGTCAAAGAATATGTACTGACTGAGGCCTGGGCAACTGACCCTAACGTCTGCCGAGAAAGCTTGGCTATGATATACCCGGGCGGTTTCGTGGTTCAAACAAACGTTGCGTGCGAAAGGACGAGGGCAATATCCACTTGAGCCAGTCACCAGCCGTACCACGTACCGCAGCGAGCCACTCACTTTAGCCGTCAGACCACGCAGGCGTGTTGCTGCAACGGTAAATCGAATGCATTTACGGGCTGCTCGTGCAATGATAACGTCGTCTCCTTATTGACCGTTGGAATAGGATAGATCAACAAATTTATTTTGAAGTGACAGACCGGAAAGATGAATCCTAGAACAGACCCATTGGTGGGTCTAGTGCTGCTAGTGGAGTGCGTCCCGTTCCTGAGATGATGTGAACGCGCAATCACGGAATGGCATCGAATACTAAGTTCATTTCTAGCAGGGCTTCCGACGTATTATACTGTACACAAAGTAGCGGAGATGCTCAAACGAGTGATCAGCCAGTTATCAGTGACCACAATGATGCAATGTCCTCTGCGATTTACTGTACTTACAGTGGCTTTTACCTCGCGCTGAGTCCACTGACCACTTTCTGTCACTTAAGAAGCTGCGAAGCAAAGTTCTTCTCACTGCCTCATCAAGAGCGCCTTGCTAGGCTGGCATGGTCTGTGAGGCTTTATGTTTCTTATGCGACAGTCTCGCTCTATACATAGTAGGTAATCGACGACAGATGGTGACGACCGTAGAATTGCGCGCGTATCCGTGCATGGCTTGTGGTGATTGCTTTCTCGTTATTGACACACTTTGCAGTAAACCTCAAGTCTCTGGCGCAAAAAGCTAGACATCACCGTTGTGACGATGGTGATGGTGGTGGACGACACAGCCCCTGGTCCATGTGGGTCCCATGTAAAAGTAGAAATTGTCTACTGATTGGACCAGTCAGAAAAGTCAAGTATCCTTGGCAACTTTTGGTTGATGGGTTTTGCATGGGCGCCACCCAGCAGACTAGTGCTTTTCTAGATTTCCTCCGTAGCATTCTCCTAGTCCTTGGCAGCTAGGCAGTGCTGACTATGCCTGATGTAGAGGCAGAAGCATACAAATCTTTACCCACCCTTGGACCCTTGCCCCGTCCATGTCATTGGCCGGCGGAACCATGTTCTCTCTCTTCTAGCGCTCTTCTAGCGTCGCGGCCCCCTGTGCCCCTGCGATGGCTTTTTTCGCAGAAGCATCCGTCCGGACCTAGCCAGACCCCGTTCGTTGTGCGACAAGACATGCTAAGAACATACTAAGTATAAAAATTGTGCCAAAAACTGAAAGACGAAACAGAGTCCGAACGCACTCGGAGAGAATGCTTCTCACGTCTTTGGGCAATCCCTCTCTCCAGTTATAAGGACACGCCTAGGCTTCTACTTCCATCCTGGATGTCGGTCTATCTCAGTGAGGGGCGGTCGGCTGGCTACTGGCCATTCGGAACGTGAGCAGCGCTTTTTAGGGTGCCAAGATGTTGTACAACCCATACCATGTTGGTAAATGCATTACCACACAAGGAAGCCCCTAATACGGTACTCACTACTAGGTACATTAACTCGACTCCGTACCTACTTGAGGTAAGGTGTAACACCGTGTGCAGTTCAATATCACATCTTGAAGCAGACATCATACGCGCATATTAAATTAGAGCGGAGGCGTCCGCTGGGGAATGTATCTGAGCGCATCTGAAATTCCAAGCCGATCTGTTGATGTGCAGATATCTCCACGTGGTTCGACCGGTGGCAAGCATGTATACGTATACAACGCTATGTTCGTGCATACACATATGTATCCATGCAGGTATGTAATGTTGGGTCGCTTGCCTGCCCGCATACACACTGGTACATGGGTACATACACGCGCAGCTAGCACTCCCATACTACCTAGTAGTGCCTACAACATATACCTAACGTACGGGGATGTACGTTGGAGTTGCTAGATCAAACTCGTAACTTAGTAAATGGGGTCGCATGCAGTACCCATCAACGCCCTGCGAATCCCTGCAATTCTCCTATAAGTTTGGACCCAACCGATGTACTTCCGCCTGCCGAGGGTACATCCAGGTTGCAGGCCCAGGCGCTTGCTCATCCTCGCCCGGCTTCCTCTCTTTTCCCTTTCATCTATCCCGGTGCTCCCACCCCAGTACCACCACCACTCGCTCGAGAACCAAAACTTCCTCTTGAGTCCTCGAGTTTGTCAATTTACCTATTCTGTGTGCCCATCTCCCAAGCTCGACTTTTTATCTGATTCTATACTCTCGCTACGACTCTACACAGTGGCCCTTCTCTATCCAACTAACCACCAACCAATATAAGCCGACTTACTATGGTGGCGTCTATATTTGTCATCTACCGCCATCGCAAATCCCGTGCTTGACTTGTCAACGACGACGACCAGGCAACGACGACAAAAGCACCACCGTAATACCGTAACAGCGAGAAGGACAAGTCCAAACTTGGAGCGAACGACGGACTATAGTCGCTATTGACCCCGGCGGGCTGACAACTTTGTTGTATTGACTCAATTGGTCTTTTTTATATCTGTACCCACATCCGCCTATGTGGTAGCGCGCCGGTTGCTGCCACCCTGTAAAACACCGTTTGGCCAAAGGAAGAACCCGGGAGACCCGAAGGTGAAGAGAAGGATCGAAGGATCCCTTTCCCCTTTCCGTGTATCACGACGGCGATCTCGACTTGGCTAGTGGAAGTTCACCTGGCGCTATACTTGCAACTAGTCGAACCCGTGGCGTTAGGAAACCTTATTGTACGCCTACCACTTTGATAACATCATTAGGTCGTCGGACCGCCACCCAAATACCAACCAAGGTCTGCGGTGCTCCTGGCAAGCAGGACTTGCCTCTGAGTTGATTCTGCCCTCCCTTATATCGGAAACCGCACAATTCCAATTCGCCTTGTCGCCCGACAGGGTACAATTGCTGTCCGCCTGGGTGGCAACACATTGCCTACTTGACTGACCGGCTGGTTTTGTTGAAGACAGAGGTGCAATTCGTTCTTGTTGCAGCAGCAGCTATCCGCTTGGTGTTGGGGCCGGAAAGCATTGATTGGCAGAAAGGCCGTACCATACTCAACATAAATAGGGGATACTTGCAGGAGATAAGAACCGGCTAACTACACTGAGACCGTCTCTCACAATTCCCGTCGTGGTTCTCGAAGAACAAACGTAATCGACTAGTCGGGAGGCATATCCCTCCCTTCGTATGGAGTTCTGAATTGACCAAGGTCAATGTCACTGCAGAGGCCCTGTTTGCTACCCGCTCTATAGCAGGCCGAGTTATTCATTTATTGTCCTCGGAGATATGATGGGAATATCTAAATCCCCGGATGTTTCGCCGGTTCGCTTAATGCCATCGCCAAGAGAACTTTCACCTCCGTCGTCGGTTCGTGAGGACTGGGATACGGCGAACATGGAAACGTCTCGGCCGTCCAGCATGGCTATACCGCGAGCGGCCTCCCCGATACTCAAGGCGCCGCCGTTATCAGACATCCTCTCTAATACAGCACCACCGCCGTGGACACTGGGCGCCTTCATGGCGTACCTTGCTCAGAACCATTGCCTTGAGACGTTAGAATTTGTATTAGATGCGGATCGCTACAAAACCGCTCATGGTCTTTTGGCACAGTCATGCAGGATTCTTGGGACCGAGGACGGAACACAGCGGATATGTTCTTTATGGAGGAAGATTATCGAAGCTTATATCATGCCCTGCGCACCGCGGGAAGTTAACCTTCCTGCACCCGTTCGCGACCGCTTACTCGAACTCCGATGCACATCGTCCGGTCCGCCAGATCCGTCCGAGCTGGACGAAGCGGTTCAGATTGTACACGACCTAATGAACGATTCGGTCTTGGTTCCATTTCTTGAATCGGTTACGCCAGCTATGACTGAGCCGCAGGTGGATGAGGATGTCCAGGACAGCAGGCAAGGGCGATCGCGCCTGAGAATCCCCCGGGATGCCACCAGCTCCGGGGACGAAGCAAGCCAGTCACCGAAAGCGACCTTTCTTCCTCTTCTGGGGATCAATCGTAGTGCTGGCCATCGTCCGAGGTCTACTTCAACCGATTTCACGGAGGTTGGTTTGGCCACTGATGACAGCAGCAGCCCGAACCCGACCCCTAGCGTTGAGCCTATAACTCCTCCAACAACACCACCTACTTCGGACGTCACGTTTGGTGGTTCGCCTAATACTTTCCAGAAGGCAATTTCTGGGAACAGCTGGAAGAAAATGGGGGCGAGGTTGGGATTGGGAAGGAAAAACAAATCCATACGCCGTACCGACCATGGCAGCGCATCGACTACCCCTGAAATGGATCCCATTCCTGTCTCGGAACCCGCCAAGTTGAACCGGTCTCCTTTATGAAGGTTACAGGTCACGCCATCGGACCATCATCCTTCTGCTGCTACAAATACCCGTGGTCGTAGTCGCTCGACATTACGGAGAGAATCTATTGGCACAAGCAGAAGATCCTGGGAAGATCCGCACCCAGGCGAGCGGCTCTCGATTCAGGTCGGGAGCCCTGCTTGCAAACAGAGAGATCTTCAAACTAACACCGGGAAGTTTATGGATGGCGTGGCCGCAAATGCGGGATGCACACGTGAGGACGGTTCATACGGTATGGTTCGGTGCAGTGTTCGCATATGGCGAGGTAGCACCACACCAAAACCTTCGAAAGTCCCGACACAGGTACCAGAGGATACGGAATCAAGGAACGTTTCAACATTGGGGACACGCTCTCGCAGCATGGTATCACCATCAACACCATTATCCGGCCTTACTATTCCTAACCCACAACGACCAGTCGAACTAAATACCGATGCAGAGACAGAAGTTGGAACCGAGACTAGTACTGGAACGGAGACAACGGTGGATGATGCGGGACCGTACATCGCCGAGAGTCCCTCAATACATCAGACCTACACCAATTTCTCTAACTACCTTGGCATTTCTCTTAGAGATGAAGGGGACAATGCCTCTGTAACTGCCGTCGATTCGGATAGCTTTGCCCGAATTGATTCCGTGGAAGATGCATATGGATGGGAAGCGGAACTTGATAAGAAGCTCAAGTGTGGTGTTGCCAGTGTGCAACCCCTTTGTCCTTATCAATATACTCGGCGAGCAATGGCTGCTAAGCACAGTCTCCTCCATCGCGTTTTCTCGATGCAATCGAACCGAAGGGCCAATTTTCGGCGCTAAAATCATCTTATCTTATTCTTATTGGCACCTGGGCTTACCCACGATCCTTGTTACGTTCTTTAGCTTTTTACGGGTCCGACCTCATTTCGGAGAGCATTTCTCTTAAAACCATTCGACTCTGCATAGCGTTGAGGCATTTATGTCATGACGAGAGAGCATTATTGATCATCATTACTTGGCGTTTTCAAGCCTGGACCACCGGGAAAATAGGTTTCAACCAGGCGCAGAGTCAAAAAATTATAAACGGGGATACATCATGATAGACATGGGTCATTCAACATTGCGATTTTGGCGAGGCGTTATGACCGGAAAGGAAGGGGAATGTGGCATATCACGATTATTTTAGTGTAATACATCATCGCAACTCATCGATTCCTCTCGGAGAAGCATCGGGGCGACATTGGTTGTTATCATCGAATTTAAGGCTGCTGTGTATGTCTTAGACGTCTATCTATCTATCTACCCTGAGACGGTATGCGCATCATTCGCGGCGAGCGGTTCTGACAGAGTAAATACATCATATGTGACTTTTGAAACGAGACTATCTATCCATGTACAGGACTAAAACAATTATCCATCCACGAGGTGTTCTGCCAAAGGCTCAAATCGGGTTGATCTAACTGGAGTCGAGGGTTCTTCGTACAGGAAACCGGACGCAGGCGATATATACAGCAGCGGTCGCACTATTAGGCCACACATTACAGCGAAGATAAACGCAGTTGGCCTCCCTTCCCGATCGACGAATGAATGAACCCGAGCCGGAAAGACAAGCCCGTCTAAAAAGGCATAAGGTAGATAGATCCCCCTCTTCACCTGGCAGAAAAATAAAATAACCAAAATGCTCCTTAGGACTCCCACCCCCGTTTTTTTGGTTATGTACAAAGTACGCGCAGTCCAGTCAGTGACTTTTGCTTCCCGCGCCGGACACCTCCCGCCCCTGACAATGGCAATGTAGGTAGGTAGGCAGGTAGATAGGTAGGTAGAGGTACTTAAAGAGTCTTTCTTTTAATTCAGGATTCCTCGACGAGCGGCTTGTCGTGCCTCGAGTACATCCGGTACTCGAGGGAGCTGGAGAAGTCTAGCTTGCCCTTCTCGACCTGCGCCCGCGTTGCGGAGAGCATTGGCTCGGGCAGGCCCATGGACTGGAGGAAGGAGACGGCTAGAATTCAAACATATGTCAGCGATACAGCCCCCCTAACTAACCCAAGTGGCCCGATGACGACTCGTCGCGTATAAGTAACAGCCTGGTGAGATGGTCACTTACTGTCCTTCCATTCCCTGTCCTGTCTCTTCTTGTCCCACTTCAGCTCCTCGCTCATGATGTCGATAATGCGCGGCAGGCACTCGAGGGCGGCCTGGGCGTTGAGGAACGCCAGCCTCGTCCGTCGCGCCAGGACGTCCACGGCAGTCTGCGCGTACTCATTGGCGACGGCATACCGGACCTCGCCGTCCACGAACGGGTAAAGGGCCGAGAGGCGCTCGCCGCGGGCGGGGAAGCGCTTGTCCGTGGGTTTGCACAGGGCAGCGACAGTCCATGCCCTGTCGCCGTAGCTCTCGGTGAGATGCTTGGCGACCTCGGTCTCGACACCGAAGTGCTGGATGAGGTGGATGAACAGCGTCTTGCTGAAGCCGTGGGCGCCGATCAGGCGGACGTTGTGCGTCTGGCAGGATCCGTCGAGGATCGCACCGTCGTCGACGGCTTCCGTGCCGCTCACCCTCGGGGCGTTGGAGTACGGCTTAGTAGGGAGGTTGAACTCCTTGATCGCCTCATCCAGACATTCTTCGGCCATCTGGCGGTAGGTCGTCCACTTGCCGCCCGCACACGTCACAAGGCCAGATTCGGAAATGTCAACCAGATGGTTCCGTACTAGGGACTCAGTGTTCTTTGCCTTGGGGTTTCTCACGAGAGGTCGGATACCTGACCAAGCTGCCAGGACGTCGCCCCGGCGGACGTTAATGTCCGGTGACAGGTAATGGCTGATCTCGTTTAAGATCCACTGAATAGACTTCTCATCGGGCAATGGGTTCGGCGTGATATCAGAAGGTTCGTCAGTCGTTCCGGCAATCGTGTTTCCTTGCCACGGCAGGAAAAAGATCACTCGGCCATCGGAAGTCGAAGGATCAATTAAGCCCATCTTTGCCGGACTGTAGTACCCCGGCAGAATGACGTGCACGCCAGAGGCTGGCGCGACGATCTCCCTGCAGGTAGGGTCATCAAGCTTCCGTATCGAATCGGTGAAGGGGCCTGTACAGTTGATGACGCATTTCGCCTTGACTTTGAACTCTTCACCGGTTTGGTTACTCCGTTCGGGAATGCGGTCCTTGACCACGGCGCCATTCAACTTGCCATTTTCGTTCTTCGTTAAGCCGGTCACCTCAGCGTGATTGAGGATAGTAGCTCCGTATACCGCGGCGGTCATGGCAATGGAGACGTTCATTCTCGAGTCGTTATGTGCGCCGTCGTAGTAAACCAAGGCACCCACAAGATCCGTCTTCTTTAGCATGGGGAACGCGTCGATAGCCTTGCTCTTGGTCAGGAAATAGGACGATTCGATGCCCTCACTACCGGCCAGGAAGTCGTAGAATTTGGTACCCGCCCAATAATACGGAGCTTTCCACCACTTGTCCAGCGGCAGCATAATGGGCAGCCAGGAGCTCAGATGTGGAGCGGTCTGGAGGAAATATTTGCGCTCCTTTAACGCCTCCTTGACGAGTTGGTACTGATTATAGTCGAGATTCCACACAGCCTTCTCCAAGTATCTCACACCCCCATGCACGAGCTTCGTACTCTTGCTGCTGGTACCGCTGCTGAAGTCGTCGCGCTCGACCACGGCCACCTTCAGTCCTCGCGTAACGGCATCAAGCGCCACACCCGCACCAGTCGCACCCGCACCAATGACGAGAACATCGTATTCCTCACCCGTCTCATTGCTCTTCTTCAGGGCTTCGATCTGCTGCGCACGCGACTTCACCTTGGGAAACCGCGGGAGCTTGAAGGTGCCATCGGCGCCGTATATCGGAGGAGGAACGGCAGGATCTTCGTAGCCAGGTATATTTCGTGGTCGGTATGAGTACAGAACAGCACCACCACCCACGACAAGGGCACCCGGGATAGCCAGGCGTCTCAGCAGGCCCCTCCCTCTCGAGAACGTAGACATAGCGCGGCTCTATCAATCTTGCCAACTACCGGCTGCAGGTCAGGTCCCTTCCTTGTCCGAGGCAGAAAGAACAAGCAGGTGGGAGTGGGAGGGGGAAAACTGCTATTAGGCAACGCCCAAGCCGTATTGTTTTTTTGATGTGCAAGGTCGGGAAACGGGGATGGACGAGCAAGGCCGCTTACATGGACGTAGGAGGTAAGTAGGCATTAAGGATCGGCAAAGGTAAACGGTGGTGCGCAAAGCAACTGCGCAACTTGGTGAGACCGAAGTGGATATCTTGATAGTCCGAGTAAGTGCAAATAAAATCGAACTGAGCTGTGCGGGCTATGACGTTTTGACGCTGTCTAACTCTCTACCTGCTTCATTCCTATTGGCACCGCGTGGTAGGGCCGGAGATCCACGCAGTGGCCCGGGGACGAACAAGGGTGGTTCTCCTAGTTCAGGAAATAGTATGTGGGCAGATAGTTACGGAAGGGTTTCCACAACGAGTGGATGAAGGATCAAGAGAGGGAGAGAGGGAGGAAGGGAAAGAGAAGACACTCATGCTAAGGAGAAGAAAGAAGCAACATAATACTTAAAACCGCAATATCGAGGTAATAGTCGGGAGAATCAGTGCGGGATAGAGTCGCCGGGATATCTCCAGATTGGCCTTGTGAACCTGGCAAGTCCCGGTCTGGATCTTCCCCACGTGGAGGCGCATACATACAAATGGAATCGCTCGCTTTATTGTAAAGCGAGTCTCCAGAGTTCGGCTGAATATGATATTATCATATGAGAAAATGGAGGGGCCGTCAATGAGCTTGGCATCAGGCCAACCCATTTCGGAAGCAAAGAATGTCCATCAATTGGGCGCTGTTCCGAGAAATATTCCGACGGCCTCGTCACGTCGTCACGAGATAAATCAAGGCTCTCATACCATATTCGTATGCGGTGTCGTGAGTAAAGAGATTCGCTTGTCATTCACTCAACGAATAGCTTGCATGAGTCATAGGGAAAAACCCATACATATCGTGATCAACAGGGACTTCACATGAGTCGAGAATCGTGACCGTATTCCTAGTACAGTTGAGTTGGCATATTGGGTAATTGTCCTGAGGTGTTTGCCTTTTGATTAGTAGGTATGTGTTTGTGGGCTGTGCGTATAAGTTAACTGGGGGTGCGGTAGATACCCAGCTGTCTTAGGCTTATTTATTAGATCTGCGTTGGGATGGAAATATGCAGATACTTGCCATGTGATACTTCAAGAAAGTACTGTTGTTGTCACGTGCCGTAAACAAAATTTCGAATACAGTGTCAAGGTGTGTAAAACACTCGAAGTCAGTGTTCTTATTATTTTATTATACGAAGCATTCTAAAGGAATGCTGTGCAATCAGCACCCTTCGACGCAGACCAACAACTCCCCAACAAACGTGACGGCATCACCAACAGTCTTGCCTTCATGAGAGCTGACCCGAGAACAAGAGTTCCAGTCCCAGACTTTATCCCAGCTGCCCTAGCAGGTGCGCTGGGTTTTCCGCATAGATATATCTTGATTTCCCGCGACACGATTACACCACCAAAAGAGGATAGCTTAGACATGTCAGGAACATGCGCAATCAAACTCTCTGATGCAACATTATCGCGTCTTGCCGTGCGATAACCATCGTTCCAGCTCCATGATCTGAGTATAAGGCCTGAGCTACTCGAGCCGCTCGTGGCGGACATTTTCCTTCTAGATTCTGTAGGTATCAGGTTGCAGTCGGTTCCAAAGAGGCCTGTGCCTGGCAATGTTCGGCCTAGGCGACGGAAAAGGTTGCTGAGTGAGTCGAAGGGAGACTCTGACTTCTTATGTTGATATGTCAGTCTTGGCTGGTCAAAGACGCCCACAGCATTGATGATAGGCGCCATTCGTCTATGCACAGACCGAGCGAAGGCTCCAAGTGTAGGTGAATCTTTGTATACCACCTGACGGACCTTGAAAATGTTTAAGGGCACGAATACGCGCTTCGGGTTATGTATTGCATAGTGGGATGGGTATCACCACCTGCGGAGTGATTATGGTGCAAGTGGTTGCCAGGGTTGAAACAGCGGACCTGCGACAAGGAACTTGTACCACTATGGAGGTCAACATGGCCTCAGTGAAGATGGGATCGTCCAACAAAGTTTGGAGGGCCTCAATCGCATCATGCAGCTGTGAAGCAAAGAGCATTTCTGGAGGGGATCGAGCCGTTGTCAAGAGGTCAAGTTTCTGCAGAAGTGCCGGGATTCGCAGTCGATCGAGCTGGCGGATAATGCCCGTTTGTCATGACTCAAGGCATCCAAGTGGCATTTTGAACGCAGGAAGCAAGTTTATGCGCTGTCCTGTTGACGAGGATGCTGAATCCGAGACCGCCAACGTGCTCTTTGACAGCGAAAAATCCGACGTGCACGCCAGGTTCCATCATTGTAT
>QJNZ01001163.1:0-23711 GCA_004155055.1 Monosporascus sp. CRB-8-3 | reverse complement strand
AAAAATAAAAAAATAAAAAAATAAAAAAATAAAAAAATAAAAAAATAAAAAAATAAAAAAATAAAAAAATAAAAAAATAAAAAAATAAAAAAATAAAAAAAAGATAACAAGGAGAGCAAAAGAGAAAGAAAGAAAGGAAAAAAGGAGACAGAAATAGCTCTGTGAAGGTATTTGCTCCTAGTCAAAATTATTCATCGCTAAGGGGTAGGCAGGCAACAATGATGTTCGCAGTCGGGTCTGCCATTTCGGACGAGCTATGATCTAAGAAAGGCAGACAGGGTGACTCACATCATCGGAACTCGCCGCCTCAAGTAGGCAGACCTGGTAAAAGGATCACTTGCCGTATCCGGGTTCGACTTATCTCTATGTCTTCGACAGATCAATGCGGCATGTCAAGTTGGGTGTCGTTCAGCACGGCAAGCCAAACGCCTCAACAGTGCCGGAGCAAGTTATATCGCCTACGGGCCACGGAAGTCGTCGTAGCGCATTGGTATCAGAAGGGAGAAGTCCCTGACCGGTCAGGTGCTTCCAAGGCTATAATACCCGCCATGCTCTAGGGCCTTCATATTCACGAAATTATCAGCCGGTAAGAAGGGGCCCAGGACATCTTCAAGTCCGACATGCCAGAAGTAAAAGACGGAGTCAAAAATAGAAGGCGTCCCACATATGCCCTTATTTATCTATAACAGTAATTACGCTATATCAGTTCAGTCCTTGTCGTTCATTTCCCAGTTCGCGATGTTTGACCGATACTCGACCATCTCCCTCCACTTCTCAGCAAACTCGCGCATGCCGCCCTCGCCGGCGAGACTGGCGTCCACGACGTCCTTCGGCAGCTTGTGCGCCGAGTACTGGGGCGAGCTGAGGTTGTACGCGGCCTGGTCCTCCTCCTCGACCAGCCTCAGTTCCGGCACAAAATCGTCGTCTTCCTCCTCCTCCTCGCCTTCCTCCCTGTCTTCGCCGCTCGTCGAGCCCGTGGAGCCTGCCTCCTCCTCGTCCTCTGCGGACGCCGTGCCCAGGACCGGACTGGGCACCTCCAGGTCCAGCAGCTCCCGCCAGCCGAAGAGCAGGGTGTCGGTGTGCGGCGCCCAGGGGTTGATGTCGATGAGCTTGGCGCGGCCGAGGGGCTCGTCCTCGCCCTCGGGGATGTAGACGTCGAAGACGAAGCTGCCGTCGGGGAAGGTGAAGCGCAGCCGATGGTTGAAGAGTTGGGCCACGCGCGCCACGATGTCGGCGCGCAGCCCCTTCAGGAAGTCGAAGTAGTTGAGGTCCCGTTGCGAGATGGCCACCAGGTTCCGGTGCTTCACGAAGCACCGGAACTCCATGGCCGTGTGCGGGTTGAAGTACGACCTCAGCACCAGGACCGGCTTGAAGGACGGCGGGGCGTTGGAGGAGGAAGCGGACGGAAAGGCGCCGCCGCTGCTGGGGGACGGCGTGCAGTCGTCGAATGCGTGCTCCAGATCGTGCGTGATGAAATTGGAGCCCTTGAGGAGCAGGTAGATGTCATTCGGGGTGGTACACTTTATCGTGTTCTGGTGCGGCGAGATCCACGTTGCGTCTTTGGGCGCCGACCAATTCAGTTTCGGGGCCACTGCGCCGCCGAGTTCAGCAATCTTGTCCTTGATCGCCTGGTGGAGTTCCGGGAACCTTTGATTCGGTGGCAACCTGGGAGGTTCATCCTCATCACTGTCTGAGTCCGAGTCCGTATCATCATCCTCCTCGTTCTGAGCTCGTAACTGAGGAGCTCCGGAGGGTACTGACGCCCACTCCTCCTCCTCATCGTCGTCTGCTGTGGCATCGTCGTCATCCGCCAAGACGATGCCGTCCTCGCGGATGTACTCTATGAATTCCGACGTCAGCTGTATTATGCGTGACTTGATACACGCTGACCGGTATCTGTATGACTGTTAGCTGTTTTCCTATTCTCTTCGCCCGAAGAGGGCGAACGTACCTGGGGAACCAGGAGTCGTATGAACAGTGGAGTATATGCTCTCTTGTGATAGGCGGGAACTGAACGGCAGCGCCTGAGACGGGTTGTGATTCAGTGATGGCCGGCATTCTATCCAAGCCGCCTGCGTTTTCTGTAGGGGATTATTATAACTTGTATGGATGCGAAAATATTTTAGGAGATACCCAAAGTTCTAAAAAGGCAAATCTGGTTTGAAATAATGGAGATTTTTTAAAGAGTATCCGAGTCCCCGTTTGGCCTCAGTCAGTCAGTCTTTATCCCTGTTATACCAAGTACAACTTTAATGGCGGGGCAAAATGCAGGGCTTGGCAGGGTCTAGGATGATGCCCACTATCTACTCTATGCGCTGCCACAAAGCTGGGGAACTCCGAGTTAAGCTCCACCAGATCCTATTCTGCCATAAAACACCACCTTCTATTACAGACCATCACCATCTTCTTTACATACATACATACCAGATAATATGTACTCGGTACTTCTTATCAACTTACACCCAGAGCGGCTTCACCTCCAACGAGGCGAGCTCCCGTCATCATATCACATCACATACTAGCTTAGGCAGACAGGCAGACAGACAAACAGACAGACCGCTTCCCCTACGGGGACAAGTCAGATCGGCGAGCAACCGACAGAAAGAAACAAAGAAGAAAAACAAATAGAGATGTCCGACAACGTAGGCCTCTCGACGCCGCGGGGCAGCGGGACCTCGGGCTACGTGCAGCGCAACCTGGCGCACATGAAGCCGCGCGACCGGGCGGCGCCCTACCCGCCCAAGGACGACCTCGACAACCTGCGGCACCGGCAGCGGCAGCCGGACCGCGAGATCCTGGAGCACGAGCGCAAGCGCGAGGTCGAGGTCAAGGTGTTCGAGCTGCGGGACCGGCTGGAGGACGAGGGGTGAGTCTCTCTCTCTCTCTCTATATATATATCCCCGTGCTCTCTGGAAACCGTCCCAATGCCCGTCTGTAATACACCAACCAACATCGAACGTCTTTCCAGCCTCGACGAAGACGAGATCGACGAGCGGTGCGACGCCCTGCGCAAGGAGCTCCTCCAGGCGAAGCAGAGGGGCGGTAATAGCAACAACAAACCCGGATACGGACCCGGGCCCGTGAGGAAGGCGCAGCTCAAGCCGCACCAGGTGCACGAGTTGGCCGACGCCAAGATCAGGGAGAGCGAGCGGCTGCGGAGCGCCCTGCGCATCAGCAAGGACTACGAGGAGGGCGGCCATTGGAAGAGGCAGGAGGAGCGCCTCGCGAGGAAGGCCCGGGAGGAGGAGGAGGCGGCGGCGGCGGCGGCGGCGGCGGACGGAGAAGACAGGACGGAGCGAGAATAAGGAAAGGGGCCGCTTTTTTTTTGGATGGGGGGTTCGATTCTTTAGAAAACTCGACGAAAAGAAGGCAGGGAGAGGGTCTACGGTCTTGCATTACTGGAGGAAACAATCTCGGTCTGCGTGGCGTTTAGGGCGTCCGCCGGTCTGGGTTGTAGTTACAGGGCACCTGCATCTTGCATTTCCCGTACAGCTGGTAATTCGGGATAAGGGCTCAATCTCTCAATTGAGAATCAATGGCAGATATGACTCTGCAAGCCCCAGTTGACACTCGTATTTTCCTATTCAAAGCAAGTGCTAAATTCTAGGTATGGGGTATCAATATCAGTTTGCCGCCAGGATTTGGGCGGCGTCGATCGGAGGCGCACGATCTTCCTTCCCACCGTTCCTTTTCAGCTCCTCGGCCTGGCGGGCCTTCTCCTGGGCCTCCCTCTGCCGTTTCTGGCTGACGTACGTGGTATATCGGAGCATCGCCAAGGTCAACACCGCCATGAAGAGTATCCCTAAGACCGACCGGCGAATCAGAATCCATCTGAGCGCCTCGATCTCAGACTTGGCCTCGCTATTTAGCAGAACGCTGATCTTCAGATTTATTTGTTGGATCTGGGACACACTCAGTCAGTACGAGTCTATTCGAAGCACTCTATTCGGGGGCATTTAGACGACGGACCTTGCTCTCCATCGTCCTTTGCTCCTCTTGGACCGTCATCTTGCGGTCGTTGAACATGCCCTTGACCTCATCCTTGAGGTTCTGAAGGTCCTGACTCATACGCTGGCTCAGAATGTCGACCTCGTGCTGTAGGTGAGTGCGCTGTTGGCGCGTCGTCTCGTCGGCCGCCCGTCTGTTCTTCACCACCTCGGCGCTCAGCTCGGAGCACGCGGCGTTGAAGAGGTATTTTTCCTAAGGGGAGGGAATATCAGCTAGGGAGCTTATCTGGTGTTGCGAGAGCCGGCCTACGTTATCGACATCGCTCTTGCTCACCAACCCCTCCTGGGCGAAGTCGAGATTCCGCGCCAACATGCCCCTGACAGCCTTCATGAGCGTGATGGCCTGGGCGTTGGTATACCCGCCGCTCTCTAATTGCTTCACGAGCGTATATGTGTCGAAGTGGTGCATGTATCGCGACGCAGAGATATGAGGGTGATGAGATGCCGAGTCTGGTGGCGGCATGTGTAAAACCACTTCCATGGGGCCGCTGTGTCGCATCTTTTCTTCAGACGCGGCAGCTGGGCTGGCCTGTTGCCGAATTTGTCCAGGCGAAACCGGGGCAGGAGATGATTCCGCCTTCTCGGACTCCTTAGTCGCATCGCTTGTTTTCTCGGTTTCGTTCGTAGACGCTTTCTCCTGACCTCTTGACTTCGCTTCGTGGTTTTCTCCGATACCCGTGCTCGAAACATCAGGGTCCTTCTTAGAAGTTTTGGAAGCGTCCTTATCTAGCTGCGGAAATTTTCGGCCGTTCGGATTCACTGGTAAGGGTTCAACAGCTTTGCCATGTCTCTCAAACGAGGTCTGTCTCGTCCTAACGGAGGTAGAGAAAGGGGCAGCATATTGTTGGCGATGAGCCGAGGATTTGCGACATCGGATCTTTGTCTTTTGGCCTGCCGACTCGGCGAGACGGATGCCTCGGAATAGGTGGGGGTATAGGAAGGTTAAACTGGCGGTAGGCATGATCGACGACTGTCGGCTGATTCTTTCCGTAGCCTATAAAGAATATTAGAACCGAAAAAACATATTAAAAGTATTCGACAGCGTTGAGATGAAGGTCTATTTGAATTTCAGACTGGAGAGGGTTGGCCCAAATTTGGTATATGCAGGGCAAGCTTGAAGCAGAAGATAAGATCAGGGTTTGGCAAGGTACACGTGGGGGAGGAGGGACAAGGGGGGAGGGGAGGGGACAGGGGCCGTCGCTAGCCGTCTCGGATCGACAGCTCGAAGCAACGGGCCGGCCGCAGTCGGCAACCATTTTGCAACCGTCACAAGCCCATTCCCAATTCTTGTTCCTGATTGGGCAGGTGGGGCTCCTGTTAGCGTGTTGCCCGGCCACCGCGCTCAACTGGGAGAAAACAAGGCAGCCAGCCACCCAATTCCCAGCTCCGGCGCTGAGGGTCCTCGTCACCCGAATGCGCTGTCAGCCGCCTCCACTGCAAAGCTGAGGTGTCACCGCTACAAGGCGACCTCTGATTGCAGCGCTCTTTTTCTCAACATCAAGTTTATCGCAATCCTTCTACTGTGATTTGGTTTCTAGGCATTGCCTCCCTTCACCATTGCAATTGGTTCTTCTACCAATTTAGAGCCATTTGCATTCCATTGATGCCTCATACCTGCTCACCGGTACCCGGATATCGATATCTTATCTAATATACCAACCGAGTACACTCGTTATCGCTGTTGAACAGCTGAGGCGCCAACATTCCTGGAAGCTTTAGTACCGCATTTCCCGAACGCAGCGCCACTCGCCATTGCGCATTCCAATCTCTTCTCCTGGAATCGCCGGCATTCCGACCGTAGTCGCCGGTAGCACGAGGTTGTCGCCATCATGGCGTCGGCCGAGGGGCTTTCGGCCCCCGGGTCGGCTGAGTACACCTCGAATACCATGGCCGTGGGGGATGGCACTTGGGATTTCACCAGGAACACCTTCCTATTGCCGAATCTCATGGGGTTGAACTTTGAGACTATGCGATACAATGGTAAGATTGCTCCCTCATTAGATTCGGAGTTTGTATATATTTTGGTGCTAATGACCGTAAAGGCATGGGTAACCGCTTCTCAACGATCGAGCAATACCACCAATTGGTAACTGGCCATGGCGTCCTTGCCACCATTGTCTTCCTCTTCCTAGTGCCTGCCGCCATCATGCACGCGAGGTTTCAAGGAAGTCCCGCAGGAACCAGGCCCAGCAGACGAATCCACATATACCTACAATGTCTCTCGGTTCTCCTGATCACGGCCGTTTTCATGCTTGGATGGTTTGCGGTTGGGCCTAACAGGAGCTGGACGAATCCACATCATGCCATCGGGCTCGCCATCTACGTCATGTTCCTACTTCAGGCCGTCGGGGGCCGCTTGGTGAAGAATATCCATAGGAAGTCGCTGAGACTCATGATTCATCGTTGGTCTGGTAGAGCGATTGCTCTCTTGGGCATCGTACAAATACCCTTGGGGCTGACACTGTACGGTTCCCCCAAGGTGACCTTCATTCTGTACGCGATATGGATGGCGTTTTTGTTCCTGGTTTATTTCGTGTTGAGTTATCGCCATGAGGGTCGTCGGGAGGATTATATAATACATGGCGGACGATCCGAGGGTGCTCTCACGACATCGGAGCTCAAGCCCAAAGAGAAATCCGGATTGCTTGGCCCCTTGGCCTTAGGTGCTGCTGCGCTCGCGCTCTTCGGGAAACGCAAAAAGAGTAAGGATCAAGGCCGAAGCAGAAGCCGCAGCAGATCTTTATCTCGAAGCCGCAGAGGACCTCCCGAAGTGATCCCGTCACGAACGGGCTCAAGCTACTTTGATGAGAAATACTCTGAGAGGACGGACCGCCCTAAAGGGGGCCTTGGGAATAAACTTCTAGGCGTCGCAGTGGCCCTCGGGGCCGGTGGCCTCGTCAAGAACATGGTGGACCGGCGGGAGAAGCGAAGATATGGCGACGAAGAGTATTCAGCCGTCGCGACAGACACGCCAAGCCGTCGCCGGAAACATGACCGGGATGATTATACCGAGAGCGAGGTCAGCGAAGACCGCACAGCACTAGGTGGAAAGCGCGGGCCATTATTGTCTGGACCAGGGCATCGCACTGCTGCAGCTGCAGCCCCGAGCGCTGCCGAGTCTCGAACAACCAGGCCCTTGACACCGCCGCCTGCGCGACCAGCACCAGCACAGTCGAGACATGACAGCTCTTTCCGGTCAGACGAATACGATGACGACTATGATAGCCCGTCGAGACGACCCAGGGATGACGACCGTGGTGGTTTCGCAAAAGGTATCCTTGGGGGTCTCGGGTTGGGATGGCTGACGAACAAGATGAGAGGTGGCGGTGATAATAAAGCAGAAGATGAACGGCTGAGACATGAGGAAGAGAGGCGAGATGGAAGGCATGGATCGAGGTATACGGGAGATGGATACAGTACACCACCAAGACCTGCACGTCGTCGCCCACCGCCGGCAGTCTCCGAGGTGACGGGAACATCCGTCACACAAGAGACAGGTTCCTCGAGACTCGAAGCACGTCCTCCCGGAACCAGTCACATCGGCCCCCCAATGCCGCCGCTCGGTGCTGGTGGTATACCGCCTGCTCCTCCTATGCCGGGTATACCGCCCGCCCCTCCAATGCCGGGTATACCGCCTGCCCCTCCAATGCCGGTCCCCGGTCAACATGCCCGTTCAGGGTCTCGACCTCGACCTGGTAATGTCACAGACCCTGTCGATATGCCGCCAATGCCACCAGATCCGTCTGGCCTGCTTTCTCACTTGAACCAAGACTCGGCAAGTGAGTCTTACATGTCTCCCAGTGGTCCTCAACGCAGAGGAGCTTCGACGCGCCGGCGCAGAGACGGTGAAATGGCAGCAGCGGCAGCGGCAGCGACCGCTCATCATCTCGCTCAAGAGGAGGCGCAACAACATCGCAGGGACCAGAGCCAACCTCCAGGCCAGCCCCCGGGCAAGCCCGTGAGCGTCAAAGTGAAATATCACGACGATCGCGGAAACGTGACGCTACGCCGCCTGACGGAGGAAGAAGCTGCTGCTGCCCGACAGGAGCGGCGAAGGAGGTCGAACTCCGTCAGCAGTATGTCGGGGAGCGAGACGCCTGGCCGCCGCCGCCGGTACCGTCGAAGCTCGAGTTCGCGGAGAGCCGCCGAAGAAGCGGCGGAACAGTCAGCAGCCCTATCACCACCGACTCCTGCTTTTGCCGGAGGACGGCACAAGGACTCAGCGTACTACTCCGGCCAGCCGGGACCGTCGGGTGGAACGTCCGCCATGGACCAGACCGTCTCGAGCATAAGCAGCGACCATGGCACGTGGAGTGCGATGAGTCCTTCACCTAGCGCCCCCAAGGTTGCGGGGCCCGCGAGTTCCGTCGCGGCATCCGCTGCGGATCGCAGGAGGCGGAGACGGTTCGAGAGACAGGCCGCAAGGCCGCCAGCAGGGACGGATTTCAACTGATCCCCCCGCACACTGTCTATATATGGATGTGCTAAGTATCATTTGTTCGGAGTTTTAGGCGTTGATGATGATTTTAACAGCCAGCTATGCGCCCAAGCTCTAATCGCTATTTGGACTGCGGCTATGTAGGTGATGAGCGACGAGGGAAGGGAACGATTAGGATGAACGAAAAGGGCCGGTGAGCCCCATGAGACCGAGGAAAAGAGAAATCTGGGAATGATGACCGTCATAAGTTGATGTCCTGTATCTTGCTTGTTGGATGTTTAATATACCTCTTGCGCACATTGAATCAAAAGAAATCAAATTCTTCCGAGCTTGGGCTGGACCCGAAATAGAAGTTGAACTCTATATAAGTTAATACCAGTATCGATGTGACCTCCCCTGAAGACCCCTGAACGAATTCCAGCTTACAAAAAGGGGGGAGGGGGGGTTTCCACCCCGTATCGATAAGATAAAACGCGGGTCAAGACGCGTGCTGCTTTAACTTTCCCGCGCATATCAATTCAATTCAAGCGTACGGAGTATTAACATACCATCTCTCTACAAGTCGACTATTGCCCAATTGAGTGCGGGCGGTCCGTCTAATCCACTCGATCCACGACGATACATTAGCCCAAGAGTCTGCGACAAACCAGCTCCTCCACTCACATACTTCCATTCAACCAAACCGAACCGAGCCAAGTATAACATGGCGGCCGAAGAACGAGACCCCCCGAACACGGCGGCCGCCGACGTCGCTCAACCGCAAGCCCAACAACCCCCACCACAGTCGCAATCGCAAACAGAGACGCATGCACAAGCACAGCAACCACGAGCACAGTCACAGCAACCGCAACCACAACCACAAGAAGAACAAGGACAAGAGCAGCAGCAGCAGCGACAGCAGGAGGGACAGCAAGCGCCGGACTCGCCGCCCCTGCCCGCGCGGCCGACGGCGCAGGCGCCGGGCCCGCGCGCATCGCGGTTCCAGGCCGTGCTCGACTCGAGCCTCTCGCACACGCTGGCCAAGATCAGCTGGGACAACTTCGCCGCGTGCTACCCGACCATCGCGGCGCAGGCCCCCGGGACGCTGCGCGCCGTCCAGCGCCAGATGGTCGACCGGCTCGGCGCGCTGTGCAAGGTACGTTTTACGTTATTTTACAGTTGCGGTTTTACGTGCGTGTAAGAAGCAACGAGATTATGCGCCGGCATTTATCGCCACCTACACGTGCGTTATGGGGAGCAGAAGGGGGAATGAGATAGAGAGACAGTGAGGTAGCGGGAAGAAACAAGGGGTGTATATATATATATCTAATGCGCCGCCATGCAGTAGAGGGAAACGGAGGAATCTGACTCGATGCATGCATGGGACGCAAAGCACCGCAGAGGCTAACGATTACGACCTTTGCGCCGGCAGAAAGAATTCGCTTCCATCCTTCAGGCCCGCAACGTGGTCGCGCGGCTCAACGAGCTCGAGACGCTGGTCAGCGAGGCGGAGCGGCGAAGGGACGAGGCTGGTCTGGCGGGGCAGGAACAGCCGCCCGTTCCGTAAGTCTTTCTCTTTCCTTTTTCCTTTTCTCCCTCTCTCCCTCCGTATTTCTTCTCTTCCTTCCCTCGGCTTCTTTTTTTTTTTTTTTTTTTTTTTTTTTTTTTTTTTTTTTTTTGTGTGTGTTTTTCGTCCTGTTCTCCTTCGGAAATCAGCGTTTCCTGGATGTGGTGGTGCAATGATCCGGGTGGAGGGGCAACGGAGAGTGAATGGCCCTTAAAAGTGGAAAAAGACGAAATTCTGTCACGTACGACCATACCACGTGGAAAACTCGGGATCCCGTCCGCTCTCCCCTAGATAAGCCGCGTAGGGCCAGATTAGTAGTTGGGTCGGTGACGACCAGCGAATCCCTGGTGTTGTACGTTTTTATTTTATGCTTATTTTTTTGCTTTCTCTTTTAGAGGAAACTTTTCAATTCCTACCAGTTTCCGTTATTTTCACTTTTTCTTTTCAAGTCTCTTTCACCGACTGACAGTCGCTCCTCCCGACAGCCCTCACGTGCTCCCCGCCGACGTGGTCCTCGCCGCGCACCTGGCGCCGCACCTCGCGCAACAGCGCTCGCAGCTCAACGCGCGCCTGCAGACGACGCAGGCGCACAACGCGCGCCTCTTCGCCGACGTGCAGCGCCAGCGCGCCGAGGCGGAGTCCCTCGTCGCCCTGCTCGCCCGCCTCCTCGACGATGTCGACGGCGCCGTCGCCGCCCTCGACCCCGTCGCCCAGGACCTCGCCGCCGAGACCAGGGACGTCGAGGTCGAGATGACTTCCCTGGCTGGGGGTGGGGCGAGGTGACAGTACGTAAAATAAGAGTGCGCTGTAGGAAGTGGAGCGAGGTTGAGGCGAAGCGATGTGAAGGGGGTGGATGGGTGGATGCCGGATAAGACTGAAGAGACGGAGGGACGGAGGAAGTCGCCCTCTCCGATTCTGTGTAAAACGATGCGTTCGACGTGTTGTCGTAAGGCGAGACGGGTGAATGATCCCTGCTGTCCGGTGGTGTTGTTCGTATGATACGATTGATATAAATGTCAACCCCGCTTCGACACCTTAGCTTAGGGGATTTCTCCCTTCATTTCCGTGAGACGGACGGGAAAGGGGCAATGTCGCACATATGTCCACCCACACATACGCAGCAGGGTCGGCGTTCACGGTTTAGTAGCAATCGAAAAAGTAATCCGTTGAACCAGCTGGCCGGCTGGCAAGCTTATGCGTACCCGGTCGGCCGGTAACCACATCTCTCGATCTTCCGATTGCAGACACAGCTTCCCTACCTATGCGATGAATAGAGAGGAAAACCAATGAATGCGTAGAGGATCTTGGAAGGTGCTAGCTACTAAGTCGGGGGACACGTTCCTTAATATGCATACACATACATAAATACATGTGCGCTGGTTCCGTCGTTCCAATTATGATCGCCCGCACAAGCCCGGGAGACGCCACTTCGGTTGACATTACTCTCTCCTGGTCCTTCGTTTCCCCTGACCGGCTATCTTGTTTCACACTTCTCTCACGTCGGGGGTATTTAGGCCCAAGGCGTAGCCGAAGGAAGACCTCGCCTTGGTATTGTTAGGGACGCAGAAGGGACGAAGGAGGTGGAAGGGGGGAGGCGGATGCCTGGGCTTTACCTCAAGAGATGTAATCCCGTATACAAGGCAGACAACCCTCGCACATGTCACAGCGAAAAAGACACACAGGGGAAAAGGCGAGAGTCATCATCAACGTCATCGATAGCATTACACTAATACATGGGTAAGATGCTTTTTGTCTCCTCCCTGGGGAAGATACCGTTTCCTCGTGTTGTACAACCGACTGTACAATGCCTTTTGTGTCGAAATCCCTGATGCCATACCGATTCACTCCTCCCATGCAAGATGAGCCTTTCAACTTTTCTCTCCCCAGCCGGCAATCAAGTGTACAAACTCCCCCGGCAGCCACCCATACGCAACCCCATACCAAAAATCAGTTGACTCATATCCCATCACCATGCCAATGCGCTTATGCTTGCTCCCAACGAGACCGCGCTCATGACAGATAAGTATATCCGACGTAGCGTACGTCCGAGCCGAGCACCTATTATCAGATTCTTAAAGCCGAGTCCTATGTTGTCGACAAGTCGACTCCGACGATGTTCTGCCCTCGAAGGCAGTCATCAACGACGGGACGCGGCTCGATATCCGTCCACCCACTCCACTTATTCGGAGAGAACCCCAATTCCAGCTATGCAGAGATAGTCTCAGGCATTCGTGGCTTGAGACGTGCCTCTACCCCGGGGGGGTCCACCTCGACCGCGGTTTTGGCCACCAAAGCCACCGCGTCCGCCCTGGCTCCCAGAACGACCGTCAAACCCTCCCCGTCCTCCGCGGTTAGAAACGTTGCCTCGCCCCGCAGAATAGTTGCTACCACCGTAAGCACCAGCCTTTGGGCGCCTAGGCTCGACCACAATGCTCTCGCCGTTGACCGTGTGAGGGTTGGCGGCAATGGCTGCTTGGTATCCGGCCGGGGTCGCGAACTCAACGAAGGCACAATTCTAGTACTCTAGTTAGCATGATATCAGTCAATTTTTTCAATCGACAGCGTACCTTCTGACGGTTAATGTCAAAGTAGACCAACTCGCCATGCTGCGCCAACGCCGCCTTAAGATCCTCATGCTTCACCTTCTCCGTGACGTATTTCACATATCCCATCGTGCCATCTTTCTCGGCTTGGGAGCCTGAAATGGACTGAGGCCGGTTCTGCCGCTTCGAGTCGCCACCTGCCGTCTGCCACTCGGTAGATGTCTCCTTAGCAGGGGTGGCAGGGGTGGCAGTGGTGGCGGGGGTGGCAGTGGTGGCGGGGGTGGCGGGTTCGGTGTTCTGAGCGGCAGGTGCGGCAGTTTGCGCAGCAGCTGGTTGGGCAGGAGCTGCGGGACGAGGTTGTGCGGCAGGCGTGGCCGCCTTGGGCAGAGGCACCACGGGCCGGGGGCCAGCGGCGGCAGCGGCACGGCTCGCCCACGTCATGGGCTTCGGTGGCTGGGCTGGCGGTGCAGGCGCAGAAGCCGGCGGAGGGGGTTGATGAGCCTTAACGGGCGTGGGGCTCGGGTCAACGGGCTTCTCAGCCTCCTTCACAGCTTCTTCTGCCACTTCTTGGGCAGTCACGTCGGGGTCTGGGACCTTTTCACCTTCTGTCTTAGTATCGGTTTCTGCAGCTGAAGTCTCGGTGGGTGCTTCGGCTACGGGCGCTTCGTCAGCGGCCGAGGTCTCCTCATTGACCTCCTCCAGCTTCTGGTCGACAACACCAGCATCCAATGGGGGAGTAGCCGTCTCCTCAGCCAGCTCGGTGGCAGCAGTCGTAGGCTCCTCCTCCGCCTCCGCCGTGGTGGCTGTAACAGGCGCTTCCGATGCCGCCTCGGCGTCACGAGGAGTCTCGGTGGGCTCCTCGTCGGCTTCCTCGTCGATATATCGGAGGATGTCGTTCAAGACGAAGTAACCGGAAGGTTGCTGGGCGAGAACGAAGGTCTGGACGAACTTCTTGGGATCACCGGCTTTGTTGGACGTCTCGCCAATGACCTGGATGACGATGTTCTCGAAGGACGCTTGAGAGTCGACGTTAGAAACGCGAACCTTGCAGTCCTGGAAGTCAAGCTCCTCGATACGCTCTCGAATATTCTGTCAAAATGTTAGCACCGTGCACAAGCACACAGGATACACTCTCAGATCCAAACCCACCTGTCTACCAACCGAGACGTTGGCAACCTCAGCTTCACGGCCATAGACAAATTGGGAGCGCTTCCCGTAGAACAACTTTAAGACATATTAGCATGCAATTGGTTGGGGCAGGAGACGTGGGAAGTTGCGTACATGAAGCTTCTCAGGTGTCTTGCTCAAAGTAGTGTAGTACTGTTCGACAAAGAACCAGGCGACCTCATCCTTACTCAGGTTACTGTTGTTGGCAGAACCAGATGATGTTTGGTCGACTGAAGGGGCGTTGTTAGATGTGGTCGAGGGTGTGTTCGAGACGGACTGGAATTGGTCCGCGTGATTAATATTACCGTTCGTTGCCATGTTTACGCTGGTTATAAAAAGAGCTGCGCCAGGTATATCGGCGATTTTGACAAGTTCAGTTGATCAGCAAAATCTGAGTGGGAGGCTATGCGCCATATCCCGTGTTAGCTAAGAGGTCTGCTCTCGTGCTCTGCCGTCACGAATAATGTTTTGTTCATGGCCAAAAATAAAAGGAGCTCCTACAACCAGAATCGAGAGCTGCTTACGTACCTTCTAATGATAGGCAGGGCAATCGGCAGGCAGGTACGGAATTATGCCCGCTGCTCTAATAAAAAAAAGCAGAATGCAAGAGGAGTGGGAAAAGCGCTAGGACGCAACACTAGGGAAGACGCGCGGGACAACGTGAGCTCGAAAATCCAATGAAATCTTCGGCGCTAGTGAGGAAACAAGCGTGGAGGAAATATCGATAATATATCACGAAAATTGAAGTTTGCGGCGGCGCGTGAAGGAAGTGAAGACGAAGGAGGAGTAAGTGCGCAATAAGTGTGGGTGAGAGTCGAGAGTTGGTGGTTAGGGTGGGAGGAATTGAGTTTGTGGGTAGAGAAGTATATGAATGACCTGATCTGCGGGTTTAAAGTTTAGAGAGAAGTTGGAGATAGAGGATGTATCACGCGAAACTTTGGGTAAAGCGGTGGTGGCGACGGAGTTTCCTTTTTACACTGATTTTCGTTTGGTTGACGGGTAATGCTGAAATATGGACGGGTGACGATGGGCTTCAAAATGAGCTGGAACGTCCTGCTGCTGGTGGTGGTGGTGGTGGAAGCTCCAAATTTGTCTGTCAAAAGTTACCTAAGGCCGCTGGTGGGAGGAGGGGCCCTAGGGAGGGGGCCCCCCTCTTCTCCCACCACCTGGGCAAAATAGTATCATCTGTATGCCAGCCAGCGCAGCTCCGGAAATATGGGGCGTAATGGGGAAAGCTGTGCATATGCAGCTGTCAACCAGACGCCATCAATTTTTTAGAAGCTCATAATGGAGTCCACCAACTGCGGATCTTCGGAGCGGTACTCTCCGCAAGGTCTGCTGAGCTAATCCACATATAGGATTAGTAGACCATCAATGGGCTTCAAGCCGATTGGACAATCTCATAAAGACGTCACTATCCGCATTCCGTCGGTAGGTATCTGATTTAACGGACATACATAGGTAGGTACCTATGCAAATTGCAAGCCGCTCCAACTCCTACTCGCTAAGCTTCTACGCGGGATATGCTCTCTCCAATTATTCAAATTATTTCCTTCCTCCGGAACGTCTAAATGTCCTTTCAAAATGAGATGCACTAGGGAGGTGCTACTGAGTACCTAGTACGTTCGTTCAGGTAAGAACCCAACTACATATAGGTAGGTTGAGTCACCTTTGGAAGACCCAATTCCGAGAGTCATGGACAAAGGATCCAACTTTTTATGGCTTTACCCGCCATTGAAACCCAGCGGGAACTTTTGTTGACTCGGAGGGTCCACATGAGTGATCCAACCTTCCACCAATGCCCGCCAAACCGCCTTGGAATACTTTTTGCTTCTCGGAAGATCGAAATGCAATGCACGTCGCTCGTGGTCTATCCGTCTAAATATCTTATGTTGGCCACTCTAGTTTCGAAGGGCTTAGGCAGGGACTACGCTTAGTCCGCATCCAGCATCGAGAGCCAGGGGTACGCCATGGATGGCCGAATGGGCAAAGTCCATTGCTCCGAACGAAACAAGCTATACGTCAAGATAAAAGATTATAGGGTGAAATGAACTCACCCTTGTGCTCCATAGTGCTACCTAGGTCTCCAGTCCTTGCGTAGGTCGAGCAGGTTTTTTCGTGTCCCCATATCGTGCTTCAGAAGTGTATCTCGATTCCACTGCGCCAGAGGAGATCAGCACAACCATGCAAATGCGTTATGGAGGATGGTAACGGAAATATACGTACGAATACCCATCTCCATTTTCGCAGTTTGGAGAATTCAACTGTAATATTCGAGGTTAATTACTTTTCAACTGAGATAACGGAAAGAGAATCTGTTGCCGGTCTCGATACTGCAACGCATATTGAGGAATGATTGGTTACGTCCTGGGTGTAACTTACAGTCGTGATTGACGCGATACCGCCGGTTTGCATCAAAGCTTTTTCCAGCTATTCGGATCCTGCGGACTCCGGCGTATATAGTAGTTAACCTACGCCATATTCTGAACATAGCCCGCGGCGTCGGATGGGTCATCGCTCCACGCACCCTCGTTCACCACGATTTCAGGTTTCATCTCCCAGTGATCACTCTCAGCTCCGAGGACTCTCCGGAGTATGAGCTCTCCCGCAGGCAGGGGTTCAGACTGAAGACCCCGGATCGGATGAAATGTCCTGACGATCATCTTCCGCCTGTCGGCCTGACTCATGCGCAAGACGTGGTAGAGGAACCGGAGGCCGAAGGAGCACAGCACGTCGATGTACTCGCGCTGCGCAACACGACTTATGAAGATGTTTGGGAAACACCCGGGGTCCTTCGTGGCCTGCAGCGTCCGCCACGTATGCTGGACTTCGAACTCGTCATCCGGAGGCACACCGAGCGTTCCAGCTTCATGCGATGCTACTCGCTTTCTGAACTTCTTGATGGACTCATCCTCCAGGCTATGGAAGATCTGCTTGTAAAGCCCTCTGACGTAATTGTAGATGCAAGCGAGTCTCTCGGTCTGACAAGCCGAGTGGCTCATAGACACCTGGTTCTCGTATCGGCCGCATCCCAGCATCGTTAGTAGTATTTGGTCGGGGTCGGTCGGATCACCACCATAGTCAAATCAGCCGACTTGCCTCACAATCATGGCCGTGTACTCGAACAGCCATGCCGCACTTATGATCCGCTCTCGCTCGGTCTCCGGAAGGCCCGACACTGACAGGGCGGTGTCCCAGTCTCGATAGAACTTAGCGTTGTTCGTTTCTGTTGGCGTCGGACCCTTACGTACTTGCAGAGAAGCCTCTGCAAACTACGGTCATTTGTTAGTACGGCCTCGTCAAACGGGAGGGAACACGGTCTCATATCCGGATGGACAAGTCTGCCCAAATCGTCCGGAATAGGACGGGGGGGCCTGCTGACCACGTACCGCTGGCGGGAGCTCATCTACCGTGATCAGAGTCAGTATTACTACATGGAAGGTGCCCGGGAGTGACGGGTGTGATTTGGTCATGTCTCGAGAGTCGCACGCCTTGGGTTTTTGCCAGAACAGGCGTGCATGGTTTGCTCACGGACACCCAAAGGGATAAAACTAAGAAAGGGGTAAAAGTAACTCATCTGCATGGCTTACGAGCTTCATCTGGGTGAGTGCCGAGGCACTTCTTCATGTAGTCATCCATAAAGTCCAATATGACGTCGTAGGTCGGTGCTGTTTTGTCAATGGTAGCCCCTGATAAACCAGTTGTTTTCGGGCGTTCGCCAGGACCCACCAAGTAGATTGATATTGTCCATGCTGTGTAGCTTCACATGGACGCTGTCAGTGTCTTCTTGGAGGGTGGAATCTCTATAGGTCCTGATAAATATCGATGTAAATCGTAAACCAGTCCTGGGAATCGCGACACAATTCAGCTACGCCTGTGTGGATCCGAGTTAACAATTTGAGGCCGGACGCGGTACAGACTCCAGGATTCGTTCACCACGACGAGCAAAGGTCTGCTACCGACGTGAACCCAGGGGGAGGACAACTCACCCCTATCAATCTTATCGAGTTGCTCAGCGAATATTGGCATATAGGGATCAAGATATCTAAGGAGAAATAACAGGATGTGCTGTGTGTGAGGCGTGAAGAGCCTGTTAAGCAGATCCTTCGACCGGCTGATGCCCAGGGATCTTTTCGCCACATTGCTACCATATTCTCTTTCGCGAACGGCGATCATGTGTTATAAAGCCAACTGTCCGCGAGCAACCAGTTCATCGCGGTAGTGAGGGTGGACGAGAACCTATGCGCAAGTATTTTCATCTCGAGGGGCAGCTTCATATACCCACCATCGAGATTCGGGTTCGGCTGGGCCGGTGGCGGAGCCCTCCCATTCTCTGCTTCGTGGTCCCCCAATCGCATCTCGAGATACCATCTGCGAAGGCGTTAGATCTCGTATTCTCACTACAGTCGTCTTCTAGGATGATGGAGGCATTGACTTTCTGAGTAGGGGGTCCTGTGACTCATCGATCTCCTCGAACTTGTCTCGGAACACAATCGCGATCTTGATTCAGATGGTCCAGGGATGCAATATCGTCTTGGGAGAAGAGACTCCGAGCTATTGTGCGATGACTCGACAAGAGCAAGCCGTAACAGTCGCGCGTAGCTTTCAGAGCTCGTCAACGATTCAATCCCTTAGCTCTTTTACTGGGAGGTTGAGGTAAAGTAAGGCCTCCGGGGTCCTCGAACGCAAAGAGAGTGCCGGCGAGGACAGAGGCCCGGAAACTGCTCGTCGACGACGACAATAACATCGAGTTTCCGAAAGCGGGTATTCGTCCACAAAGGATTCTCCTGAGACCAAAGCGGGTTTGCTGCGAGGTCACAATTAATTCATCTCTAGCTTTATAGCGATATGGCAATTCGGTGGCTAACGTCGTAAATTGTTATTTATATTGGAAGGCAAGAGGATGCTCTCGGTTGATATCCCTGTTTCACTATAGCAGCATGGCGAGCCCACCGATTCCTGGGGCCTTCTTGCCTTCGGTAGCCTTTAGTGCCCTCTCAATCTCGGTCTGGGTGAGTAGATGCCATTCCAGTTCCTCCCCCAACTGCTCTGTCCAGTTCGACTTCTGGCTCATCCACCTCCGGAAAGAAGCTTTCGAGGAATACTCTAGCCTTCTCAGCGCGGTCATGGACCTCAACGTCACCCACTCGTAGTGGTGGGATGTTAGCGTAGCTATCTCTTGGTTTCATGAATGTCGCTGCTTTCCTTAGCGTGGTGCTGGATTTGGCGTTGTCAAGGAATTCTTTCCAGTGCTTGTGTTTCGCACCCTCGATGGTCCTTGTCCATTCTCTACGTTTCGTGTACATCTCATTGAACAAGTCTCTTGTTTGCTCGCCGTCCTTTCCTCTTGTAGCGCAGCTGTCTTGCCACTTCCTGCGGGCCTTGTTGACGCTGACGTGTTGCTGCTTCAGTTCCGGAGTGAACCATCTTTTGGAGTATGGGGATGCCTTAGCAATGGTGTGTGGTTCTCCGACCTTCCGGGAAGTCGCCGCCACGCTTCCCCATGCTAGTGGATGAATCTTGGGACCGACAAATACGGGAGGTGGCCGCATCTCCAAGTCCCCAGATTTTCGTGTCCCGGCTCTTCTTCAGCTCCTTCATAGAGAATCCGTCCAAGCTCCAAGGAATACATTAAAGAGCACTTTTACTAGGGCCGGGATATCATTTTGGTCAAAGTGCTCTCCCACGCAAGTACTGCTCGTCTCAAGCCAGGTTTCGTAGTATAATTTTTTCAGTAGCGATAATGAATCTTCAAAGACAGTTCTCGAGGCGTCAAAAAATTTCTATGGAACGCCTCAGAGCATTCATTGTCCCCATTCTAGACTGACTTCTTCTGCAGGTATTTCATTCTAAGGGCTTCCCAACCGCTACTTACACCAATAAGAACTGACAGTCTTTCCTCCCCATCATCTCCACCGCCTCACCCGCCATGATTCCATGCGAATAAGACTCTCCCACAGTCGCCACTTGCCAGATGCCCCACCCGCTTCGCGAAGTATAAATGGCGTGCGGTCGTTGTGTAAAATTGCAACCGAGTCACGTACGGTGGAATCCTTAGGTGCAATGCCGATATAGCCTTTCTTTGTGACGAAGAACACCCGACCGTGGAGTGTTTTGTGGGCGTACTCGGCGTAGCGTTGCGTGTTTTGGAAGTCGTGTTCTAGGCAGACCAATAGACCTCCTGCTGTGTGTCGCCATTCTCCGTCGATGGGTGGGATATCATCTTCTTCGTCAACACCTTCGTCTACTTCAGATATCTCGCTGCTAGAGGGCAAGGAGACTGCCAATTAGGTGTTGTTATCGGTTGTATCATCCGACCCATTGAAAGCAGTAACTTGGTTCGGGTTCCATTTCCCATTTTCCTTCTCGAGCGCGTCCGCTTCATCGTCAGAATCGCTGAGCTCCGTGATTCGATTCTGCTCCATCTTCTCTACCTCCTCTCTTTTATTCCTTTCCTCCGTCTCTTTGACCTTTTTTTTTCATATGCTTATTCCAAGAGTGCATGTCTCCATCCTTGAGACGACTGTGCCATCCAGATCTATTCTTCGAGCATGTCGGGCCCCATTCCCCTGCTGTCGACTGTGGTTTAAAGAACATACTGGTGGAGCCATTCCGCTGCAACGACTTGCCGCTGAGGTCAATGGTGCTAGTCTCCTTTCCGGAAGGGCCGCTGGCATGCTTTAGGCCACCATCCGCAGCAGCTTCGGAGTCGGCACGCCAGTCGAGAAGCGCATTCATATCACGCTCGCGACCATCCCGCTCCATACGTTTGCCATCGTAAATGGTGTCCTTTCCATTGGCGTACCGCTTCTTTAGCACGTCAACCAAGGCATGATCCGCGATCAGCGTCATTGCAAGCGCTTGCCATACTCGTTCTCCCATGTGGTAACGACCGACCATTCCCAGGGCTCGGCATAGCTCTTCCAAAGGTGGCATTTTTCTGTACGCCCACTCATGCTCTGATTTGGGACCTGGAACCTCGTACGTTACTGCGATTGTGTCGAAAACGAATCCTTTTACCGCGCACCACGGATAGTTGGGGAATGGGCCCGCTGATCTGCTCTCGCCTCCTGCTTTGAACCAGGGCACGTTTAAAAGTGGTTTTGTGAAGCATTGGAAGCCGCCAGTCTGGGACCCAGAACTGCCTGAATGAATGTCCTGCTTTCAATGGAGGCCGGAACGCACCGGCGCAATGTAGCAGCTCAAGATAATCTTTCCCAAGCAGCATATCTTCTGCAAATTGGACGTACATCTTTTCTGGGCTCGCCTCATAATCAACCGCAATGGGAATCCTCCGTGGAGCTGCTCCTTTCTTCTGTCTCTTCGTTTTCCAGCTCTGCGAAGGCTCGCGAATATTGATGTGCGACGACTTAATATCATTTGCCAATGCCAGATACGTATAAATTCGATCCCCATTATCCGAGCACGCTAGATGATTAACGAGACCGTAACGTCTAACCTCTAGCCTTTAGATTATGCCGTTGGTTGTAGAAAATCCAGCGGCAAAAGAGCAATCGTATAAGACTCTAACATTACATACTGAAGCATTTATAACTGAAAAAGTCATTATAATGGGGTTTGACCTTTAAAAGGTCCTGGCTAGGGTTCGCAAATAGGTACCCATGGGTGCCCACTTATTATTTACGAACGTAAGTTATTAACCGTAAGTATTTTATTATAAAGTGAAAGTTATTTACGGTTAATTATATATAAATTCGATTATTAATAATTATTTATAAATAATAATTTTAATAAACGTAATATTAAATTAAATATAAATAAAATTGTTACGACTTAACGAAAGGAAGGCCTTGGAAACGGTCTTAATAGACCGAAATAGAACCTAAGTAGGTTAAAATTACGTAACGAAAAGTTAACTATAGGAAATACGGTAATTAAGTAAAATTAAGAACAAAGAGGATTATTAACGAGTTAATATTTAGGAATAATTATCCTTGTATAAAAAAAAGGATATATACGTTCGTTATTTCATAGTTTAAATAATATTAACTTATAATATAACTTAATTACTTAAGATATCTTTAATATTATTAGACGTAATTAAGTTATCTTTATTATTTAAATTCCGCAATATAACTGCTAATATAAACCGTATAACTTAGTTTAATAATTAGTTAACTAGCTTAATCGTTATACGTTATAAATTTTTATTTAGTTACATTATTAGATTTTAAGTAATTTCCGTTAATATTATGTTTATTAACCGATAAACCGAGAAATAACCCGTTTATAAGGTTCCGAAAAAATCTATAGTTTCCGATAATAATAAAAAATACTTCCGTTTTTTAGCGGAAAAAATCCTAAAAAAACTTAATGCTATTACGAACCGTATTACCTAATTCGAAAGGGAAAAAGGCAACCTTACCGCTTTATTCCAGGCCGTATATAAGCAACTTAGGAAAAAGGGTAAGAAAAAAACGGAAAAAAAGGTTAAAAAAACTTTTTCCCGCAGTAAAACTTTTTAAATAATTTAATTAATAATTATTAAGGAACCTGAAAAAAATTTAAAATTATTTAGGTCTAAGCCTTTTAATAGGATTTTTACCAAGTTATAACTATATTTAACCCAGTACCGAACGTATTTTAAATACTTTCCTGTTAAGCTCGTTATTCCTACGGTTCGAATAAAATTTGCAGCCGGGTTACTTACAGGTAATACGATTACCTGGTTCGAATTAGTACGTAGGGAATATATTATTTTCTTATTAGAATAACGGAACTTTAAGGTAATAAAAATTTATAATAATTACGAGAAATTCGAAAATTTTTTAAGAAAAGCGTTTGGAATAATAAACGAAAAAACAAAAACAAAAATTTAAATAAAAGATTTACGTTAAAAAAAACTGTTTCGATTTACGGAAATACTTTTATCCAGTTAGTATTTAAACTAAACTAAGGATAAAAAGTTTATATAACTAAGTTTTTTAATAGCTTAAAAAAGGAAATCCAGAAGGAATTATTTAAAAAAAAAATCAACTTAAATACTTAACTGATTATATCGGAATAGCAGTTAAGATTAATAATAAATAATATACTTGGAAAACCCGGAATTCCAAAACGCAATAAAATAATAGGCCTGGATATATGGCCAATATTAACGTTTTACGATAAATAAATACGTTTTACGGTACGGCGCTAAGCCTTATAAAGATTAAAACGGTTTAACGATAAAATTAATCATAAATTAAGTATTATAATTATAATAAAATAGGATATAAAGTTTTTAAATATAAAAGCTTTAAGAAATTTCGATAAAATAACTAGATTTTTATTCTTAAAGGATAATAACAATAATTCGATAAAATAAAATAAAAAGCCAATTAATATAATCCGACCCCGAAGAAACTATTAATTACGGTATACGATAATATAATAGTACAAGGATTACCTTAAGTAAAGAAGCTATATTAAAAAAAAGTTGCATACTTAATTCTAACGGGAAAAATAATAATAGAAACGAAATTAACAGGTAATGCAACAATAATTGCAGAATTACCAGGGATAAAAAGGATTATATTCTAAAACATAAAAAAGTTCTTGGCGACAAAAGAATAAGTAAAAAATAAAAATATAGTTAAAACAACATTACGGATAAAATAAAGCCTTTTATTTAGGAAAGGTAAGATAACATATAAGAGTTTACGTTATTCACTATAAAAAACCTCCATACGAATTTTATTATAAATAAAAAAAAGCAATTTACTAACGTATAACTCGGATATTTAAAAAAAGATTCGACTTTAAAAAAAAACTAATAAAAACGATTAATAATAATACTAATATTTACGATTATTTACAGAAGGAGACGAAATCGACTAGTAAGTAGTATTATAGAGTTGGTTATTTAAAGAGTTATATTTATAAGGAGATTTTTATTATTATTTTACGTAACGTCCCACACGATTGAGCTGGACACACGATTAAGCTGGACACTTTTCAGCACTTCGCGACAACAAAGTCCAATTAATCAACCACAATACATCAAATCC
>QJNZ01001162.1:0-23798 GCA_004155055.1 Monosporascus sp. CRB-8-3 | reverse complement strand
ATTTAATAAAGATATGATGAAGTTATAAATTTTTAAAATATAGTTGATATTATGTATCACGTGACTGTCCCGTTCGCTTGTGTGTCCCGTTCGCTTGTGTGTCCCGTTCGCTTGTGTGGTACGTTAAGCCTATTTACGAATATATAATTATATAATTTATATTATAATAAATAAAGTTGTTAAAAAAATAAAGGTTTTAAAAATTAAATTTTTAAACGTAAATTATTTACTTTATGGATTAGCGATCTACGAATATTTACGAAATCTGGATCCCGTTAATTAATAAAGTTATTATTATTCGAAACCTATAATTTAATAAAAGAAATATTTTTTAAACTAATATAAAAATATGAAAAAATCACTTTTTATACGTTATAAAAGGAAAACTATAGAAATTATTATAATAAGCAAAATTACTTAATTAAAGTTTAAATTGTTTGAATATATAAATATAAGAAAAAAAAACTTTAACGGAATAATTTAGTTACCGATTAAATAAAAAAGGTAATTTTAAAATAATATAAGCGTACGAAACGTACGGAATAAAAAAAGATTTATTCGTATAAAATTAATTATTTTTATACAATCGTTATATTCGAATTATTTTCGAGTTTTAAAAATTTTTTATTAAAGTTCATTTTGCTAAGTATTATAATTATTACGCTGACAGAAATAATAAAAATAAGTTTAAATTTTTATTACGTTATTTACTTTAAAATAATAATAAAAAAAGAAAATATTATACGAATTATAGATATAAAGTTTTTATACGTTTCGTATTAAAAAAATAATTATCGGTACGATTATAAAGTATAAAAACTGGGTTTAATATGCAAGGTTGTTGGGTTCAAGCCGTATTATCCAGGCTGAGCCAAAGACACGAAGTAATTACACCAATAATTAACACGATAGATACTTTACCCAGTATTTTCGAATACGGCAACTATTAATGGTTTTCACGGTGATGATAGATTATACGCCTCGGTCACGAAGAGCCTCATCCCGAAGCCGACTGCTGGGTCCCCGTAAGCACGCAATTCTGGGTTTAATATAAAACGATTAATTTTTTTTTATTACGATCGATAATCGGCCGGTAAATTGCGGAAATTTAAGGAAATTAATTACCCGAAATATATAGTATTTTAATCGGAAAATGTTTCTATATAAAAATATATATAATGTTTAAATTATAAAATCAAATATATAAACGTAATTTATTATTACTATCATAAATTTATAAAATATTAAATATAAATCCGTTAGAGAAATTGTTTTATAAAGTTGAAAAGGTTTATTTATAAAGATATAAAAACATATAATGCTAGGAAATTATTAATTAATTTTCTACTAAAAGGAAATAAATTTTAAAGTATATATAAGTATATATTTATATGTTTAATAAGTATAATTAGTTTTAAAAATACAAATATATCTTATTATACGAAGCGATTAATAAATAAAAAACGTTTATATTAATATATAGATATTTAATTTAATTAAAAGGTTATTTAACACTTTAATTATTATTACGATTTCATTCGATTTAAAATTAAAATAATATAATATTATCAACGTTTCGTTAATACTTAATTACCTTATAGGTATATATAAAAATATCCCTAAAATATTCGTAACGTAATAAAATGTTTCTAATCAGGAAAATATTATATAAACTAATAAAGTTATCGTTGGTTTAATAAAAGGAATATATTAAAACGGTTAAAAAAAATTAAAACTTAACCCTGTTCCTTATAAATTTTAATATTTTATTTATTAAAAGGTACTTATTTTTTCTTTATAAATAAGATCGTAATAACACATTATAAGGAAATTAAGGCTTTATTAATTAATTAATTTACCAAATTTAAAAACGGTATACCTTTATAAAAAATAAAAATCTATCATAGTTATTCCGTATTATGATAATTAATAATAAAGTTAAAACAATATCTAATTATTCTAATCCGATTTTATAAATAAGCTAGTAAATTTAATCCTTAAAAAAGCCTAAATAACTGTTTAAATATGTTAATAACGAATATTAGGCTATTACAGAATCATAATTTAGCTTATTTAAATTCCGTTAATAAATGCTAAAAAAATCGGTTTTAGTTTATACGTAACAGTTAATACGCGACCCGATGTATTTTTTGCGGTATTTCGATTTACCCGTTTTAACTTAAATTTTAATAACGGATATTACAAAGTTATTAATCGAATCATATTATACTTAATCGGAATTTAAACGTTAACGTTATAATTTAAAAATAAAAATTCGTTAACTATTAAAATAACGATCTTTTAAGGATAATATAATCGATCGAAAAAGTTTTAAATTTACGTTATAAAATTATTTAAAAAGGTAATAAAATAAGGGGAAGAATAAGTAAAATATCGTAATTACTTTTATAACCGAAACGGAATAATTATTTTTTATGTAAACTATAAAAAGAACCTTATTTAATTTTCGATTAATTAGAAAACTAAAAATTACCTAAAATATTAAACGGTTAAATATATAATGAGATAATTAATAAATTATACGATTTATTAACGTTAACGTTCTCTTATTACAAACGAAATTACGATACGTAAATATATATAATTATTAATTATAAAAAGCCGTAAAAAGAGATTTAATTAAAATAAATTATACGTTTACGGGCGATATGCTAATTAATAAACTAATAAAAACTTTATTACGCAAACTATTTAAGTATTTTAAAAAACATTTAAAATCAGTAAATATTACGAAAACTTTTAAACGGTAAAGGAATATTTTATAAGTAATTTCAAGAAAAAGGTTAACTGATTAAATGGATTTAATCGTCGAAAAAAAGGTTAAATAAAAAACTACAGCTTTAAAAAGCAATAATATATAACGATTAACGTTATAAATAATTTAAGACGTTAAAGGAGTATATTAACTAATAAAGACTATTAAGCGTACCTTATATACCGAAAGAATCCTTTTAATCGAAAGATATATATTCCGTTAATAAGCTATACTAAATTTATACGCGTATAAGAAGCACTCGTAGCTAGCCGAATATAACAATACAACTAATGTTCCCTATATCCGACAGATAACGACTTGCTGAAAAACTTACCGTAAGAGAAACGTTTATATACCGTTCGTTATTAAGAATTTATAGTAATATATAGAACGAATAAAAAAAAGCTATTTCGAAAGGCAATTAATAAAGATACGATAAATATAACCCGATACGATTATTACGAAACTATTCGGATATCTGGTACGGATAACAACGTCCGAAATAATATTCGAAAAGGGATAAACATTACCAAGGTTAAAAACTACCGACCGGAACGTTTAATTAAAAACTTTAGTTTACTTATTTACTAAAAACATCTAACCTAAACGGTTTAATAAAAACTTAACTTTAAATATATTAGCCTATATAAAATCGCTAAGAAAATGTTAAAAAATAATTATTAATTAAAACTACTACTTAAAGTTAAACTTTCTCGAATTCTTTATATTCTCTTACTCGAGTTAACATTAAATACTATTCAAATTAATATAAGGTATAAAAAGAAGCAGAAAAGAAACGTATTAACGTACGAAGCAGAAAAAAAAACCTAGATATACGCAAAAAAATAAACTTACCGAATATCTAATTAAAAGGAAAAACTACTCAGATTTCGAGAATATCTAGGAACACCCTAAAAATCTTATAAGCGCTTAACGCCTTTTAAAAAACTTTTACTAATAACGCTAGAATTATTTAAAATAGTTTCCTAGTCCGCCGGAATAGATTAATTAGTGGTTTTAAAATCCGACTAATTAATAAGAACTGCAGTTTAAAACGTCTCGACGTTAAAAACGGAATCTTCCGTTATCTGCTTTTTACGTTTTAACCGTTTTAGTTTATTTAGATTATCGATATTCCGCGTTACGGCTTTTATTATTTTATTATACTATATCTTTATTTTTATTTTTAAAAACGGCCCGTACGAGCTTTATTTAATTCTTTAGCTTTTATAATACCCTTTACTTTATTTTCCAGTTTTTTATATGGGGTAGCGATTTTGTTAAGCTGCGCGGGAATTAAACTCCGTACATCGTAATTATCTTCGTCGTATCGGATGCAAAAAAAAAAAAAAAAAAAAAAAAAAAAAAAAAAAAAAAACGAGAAAAAATCGTTATTAAAAGCTTTATAAAAAAGCTTTTAACTTTTCTAATAAGAAAAAAGTATTATTTAAATAGGCTTAAAAAAGATAGTGAAAAGAAGATTTTTACGTAACTTTAACTTTTAAAAGAAGCCTAGCAAGTTTTTAAATTTTATTTACTATTACTATAATAAAGGGTATAAAAATAAAACATAATTTTCGGAACGAAAATTTTAACGGGGAGAAATCGTATTATAACATTACATCTTTTAGTCTTTATAAACGGTTAAAAACTAGAATTCTTTAATTAGATTACGTACGATGACGTAAAGTTGCTTAATAGGATTGCTAGCGAATTTAACGATTTAAGATATTCCCTTTAAAATTATTAAATATATAAAAACATTTATTACTTTTATATAGTTTAGATAATACCAGTTTATATTAGAACTTAGTTACTTAAATTATCTTTAATAATTTGCTATTATTAAACCTAATTATCGCATACCTTATTACTTAGTTTTCTACGATACTGCTGCCAACATAAACCGTACGACTAGGTTTAATAATTGGTTAAACCGACCAGCCGTCACAGGTAACCTCCCGTACGTTCGGAAACAACAGAGGCTAACGTCCAACCTAAAAGGTCAGGATCACGTAACGAACTTGAAAGGCTCCAAAGGCCAAAACCTTCGAACCAGTTAAGCCAGGAGACGGCTTGGCGGACTCGACGAGCTTAAAGATTCGACCCTGCCGAACGTATTAAACTAAAAATAAAATATATACGCTTATTAATTCTATAATTTAAATAGATTACCAGCTTATAATATAACTTAATTACTTAGTATTAAGAGCTAAGGGACTGTAAAGGGTTTTACGCGTTACTAGGATAACGCTAACCGTCCGATATATTATTATTACGTTATCGTTACGATATTTTTACGAGATAACCGTTATATAATTAATTAGTTATTTCTTTTTTTTTAATAAGTAAATTTTAAATTAATGCTTAATCTATCCGTATTATTCTTTTTAGCCCAATAGCTCAGTGGTCGCGAGCCTGGGTGTGGTCTTTTTTAATTGCGACAGGCTTGGGTACCCTGTTACGATTAATCGTAAGAGACAGCTGGTTCAAATCCAGCTTGGGCCCCCGTTCCTTTAGGTGTCGCCAGCTTAAAGGAGCTGACTAATTGGGGCTTCGGCCCCGCCACCGTGTCGGCGACAATTAAAGGGTGGCTGGGAACCAGTCACGGTTAAAGGCGTTAGGAACCAATTAATCAGTTAGGTGTATTTACCGTCAGTTGCCGTGTTACATAACCCGTATTACGTTTTTCCGGCCCTTGGCCAAGAAGGGACGGTTTTTAAGGGGTATTCCCCGGTTGCGTTTGTGAAACCAGTTTGTGCATGTACTTAGTGAATAGATCAGCTCCCTGTATGTATATATATAGCTAGATACCTTAATAGCACTTTACCTTGCAATTATTCTTTTTATTTTAATTAAATCGTAAGTAATAAACAATATAATTACGACCCCGTATAACGATAAGCCGGCTATTCCGGTTATTAAATTTATATAAATTTTAAAACTTATATTAACTTTATTTAAATCTCTGTAACGGCTTAGTAATTACAAAAAAAAATTAAGTATTAAATAACGATATTTATAAAAAATCCCTACGAAAAAATAACGACGTTTATATTTAAATCGTAAAGTTAAATAATTAAATATTATATTACGTACCCTCGACGATAATATAATAAACCTTTGATAAATATTTTCCGCCTTAAGTTTTATAAAGCTTAATAATAGCTTTAATATAAAAATTTCGAAAATTATAACATTTACAAATTATATAATTTTAACAAATTTAAATACTAAAGAATTTACGTTAATTAGTAACGTATAAATTATAACCTAGTAAAAAAAAGAAATAAATTATTTAAGACCTTACTTAATATAAAATATTTCCAAAAAATTTACTTAGATTTAATAAACTTTAAAACTTAATTAAATATTATTTTCGAAAATTAAAAGCCGTTATTATACAAAGTCGTTAAGTTTAAGCCGTATTATCTAGGCTAAGCTAAAAATACGAAATAATTATATTAATAATAAACACGATAAATATTTTACTTAATGTTTTCGAATAGGGTAATTATTAATAGTTTTTACGGTAATAATAAATTATATATTTCGGTTACGAAAAACCTTATTCCGAAGCCGATTATCGCGTAATGCCGACAAGCTTCGACCTTAATAAACCTTATGCCCTTTAACTTTTCGACCCAGTAGGCCTTATATAAAGTGCCCTACAGATAATAACTCAGGAGATGTTAAGCTTTTCGCGGTAAACCTTAAGTCCGTATAGGATGGCTTTACGACCCTTTGCCAGTCCTACGACTTCAACCTCGATCGATCCCACGACACCTTCTCGAAGGCCGTTATTATAACCTTATAAAGTAAATTATACGTTAACGTACGTTATATTAATTTTATAAATTAACTTAGCTTAAAAGTAATTTTTGAAAACGTTTTAAAAATATATTAAGACAACTTGCTTTAATTACTGTAAAATTTGGTAAAATATATTAATAATTTAATAAAAAAGTAATACGTTTTATTATTAATATAAATAAACTTTTTTTCGTTTTTATAAATAGATAGCATTATTTTTTCGACAAGTTATTATATTATATAGTGGCGTTTTTATATAACTAATTTTATATTTATATCTATTTTACGTAAAACCTTATATATAGCTTATAAAAAAGTTTTAAATATAAAATTATTACGTCAGGCTTTTATTTTAAAATCTGTTATTTCATTACGAATAAATCGATATTTTTTTAATACATAAGAATTAGCCTAAGGTTTATAATAACCGTAAAACTTAGGTTACGTAATAAATACGAATATATTTCGTAGAAGATTCTTAAATGTATGGTAAAAACCTTCCTTTAAATGGGAAAAAATAAGTTGTTAAAAATTTAAATATTTTAAGGAAAACTGAAATATAATAGATATATGTCGAAAATATATATATAGTTAATATGTTAAAAAGGTCCATATTTTTAACTTTCGCCCCGCAGTAATATATTTTAATTATGGCGAAAAAGATTATTGTCCATTAAATTACCCGAAAGAACTATTAATAAGTATTAATTCGAGTTTTATACGAAGTTTTTATCGATAGAAAAAAAGAATTTTCGTTACGTATATACTATCCTTTAAAAATCGGCCAAAAAAATCAATAAATAAAATTTTGTAAGTAAGTAAATTTAATAGCAAATTATGATATAATACGTTACGAAATATTCGAAAGAAAAGTTAATTATTTTTAATTAAAATCCGAACCTAAATAAAAAATTTGTATAAATAATTTTATTATAATATATAAATAAGTAACGTTATAAATTCGGATTATAAATTCGTTTAATATTGTAAAAGTAAAAATATATCGTTTCGTTATTATTAAGGTAAATAAATTATATATTATATTAAAAATTTTATAATTTTAAAAAATAAATTCCGTTACTAATTAGGTATTATTTAAATAAAAATATCGATTCGAACGTAAAAATATTAAATTACGAAATATTACCTTTATTAAAATTATAGCAGTTATTATATTTATAATAACGACTAAGAACGTTAAAATATTTATATTTAAAGAATATAAAAAGTATTAAAAAAAGGTATTAAGTTACCGGAATATTTGTTATACGAATACAAGATATTGTCGACAGATATGGTAATTTATTATTAGAGGTTAGAAGGATTAAATGGGCTTTAATTTATGGCCCTAGGATTGCAAAAATAAAAGAGCTAAAGGCTATATTTAACTACTTCTACCCCTGTTAGAAACCTAGAACTAAGACAGGAATTACAGCCTGAAAAATATAACACAAATTGCCTACATAGTAACATCTTCTGGTTCCGTCTCTTAGTAAAATTAACATCCTAATCCACCTATCTTATATTACATTCGAAATACCGCTCCGCTTCGGTATAGAAAACTAAAACAAAAAAACGGCAAGCTTAGTATAAAGGCGCTTTAAAACAAAAAATCTGCAAAAGCTTAACCTTAAAAAAGGTTTTAAAGTCCCCTTAATCGTTAAAAAAACGCCTGCGTACGCAATAGCAGTTATCGATTAAAAACAAAAGGCTCGTTAACGCAGTAACATCCGAAAGGATTCGAAAAAGAATTCGAAAAAAAACTAAAAAAAACGAAAATAACAATTAGAAAAATAACAACGTTTAGAAAAAACGTAGGAGGTTAGCCGGAGAGCTTTAACATAGAACAACTGATAAAGGTATTCGTCAAACTATCGAACGAAAACGAAAAAAAAAAATACGTACCTGGTTTAGAAATATTTTAACTTTAAATTAAATAAAAAAAATCGGTTACGAAATAGTAATAACTGGAAAATATAAAAAACGGTTAGTTAGGTAACCCTAATAACAATTAAATACCATAATAATAATTCGACAAAGCTTAACTATATTAATAAAGCTAAATTAACCGTTGCGGTTATTACTAACGTTAAAAAATCCTTTATAGCAGTCGTTATGAAATTTATAAAAAAAAAAAAAAAATAATTAAGATATTAAAACGTTTATATAAAATAAAAAGAATCGACCAAAAAATAAACGTTTAAACCTAACTTTAATTCGTTAAATAAAATAAAAAGCAATCTGTGTTAAATTATATAGTTAATTTTAAAAACCTGGTACGGCGGTATAACGAAATTAATATACCTGTTAACGCTAAATAACAGGTTACTATATTTATTAATTTAATTCGGAATTAGAATAACTCCGGTTAAAAAGGCCGAATAAAAAAATAGTTCGTTAGTACCTAACCATAACGGTAAATCAAATATATAACGACTTTATCGCCGAATTTGGAAAAAAAAAAATTAACAATAACGATAACGCGAACCGATAAAACAAACCCCTATAAAACAAAGAAAACCAGCCACTTTACTTCAAGTATAGTAAATACGGATATATGGCAAAAAAATTACCCGAAAAAATAAAAACGTAATACAGAATACAAGGTTCACTTCATCCCGGAAAAACTACAGAATTTATGTAAAACGGATAAAAAAACTTTTTAATAGCTTCTAAGGTGATAGCAAGGTCTAAATAGCTTTATAGCAGCCCTAGGACCATAAAGGCGTATCAGCAGATATAGTGATTTATTGTTAAAGGTTAAAAAAATTAAAAGGGCTTTCATTTGTAACCTTAGGATTACAAGGACAAAAGAGCTAAAGGCTATATCTAGCTACTCCCACCCCTGTTAGAAACCTAGAACTAGGACAGAAACTACAGCCTGAAAAATGCAACACAAATTGCCCACAGATATATTTATTTAAGTGAAAAAAAAAACCTTGTTATAGCCCCTTTTATTCATTTTTATAAAAAGAATTTAAAACTTTTAAAAGGTTTTAAAAATTAAGGAAAATAAAAGATAAATTTAATATAGTAATAGTTTAACTAGAGCTCTTATATTATTTGTTCTTCAGAAACAAAGCGCGTTACTTTTTTATATTAATTATAAACAGCTTAATCGGATAATTTACACAAACCGTATACCTTTATTTTTAATATAAAAATAATCTTAAACCGTTTAATAAGTATTTGCGTATATATAAAGCTGGATTTTTAAAAAAATACGTATCGTTAAATACGTATTAAAAAGAGTAATATGTAAAAAGCTACTTTTAAAACGAGATATGATTATTTCGAATATTTAATAATACTGTTAGATTTTTTAATATTTGAATTACTTTTTAAATAAATATTAACCGAGTTTTAATAGATTTAATAACTTATATTTATAGCGTTTACTTTAACGATATATTAATACATAGTGAAAATTTATTAAAGTAAAAGTAATATATTTATAAAATATTCGAAAGGTTACAAAAATAAAAGCTTTACGTAAATATTAACAAATAGAAATTATATATATATTAAATTTAAAATTTAATACGTCCTATTAAAATAAAAAAGGTTATATTAAAGTTATTCAGGCCTGGTAATTATTAAAAAGCGTTTATAATATTTAAGCTTTTCTAGGTTTTATAAGATTTTATTAAAAGTTTATTAAAAGTTATACAAAAATATTTATACCGTTAATAAATCGATTTTTCGAAAAACTAAAGGTTTTATATAAGGTCGTTAGGTTTAAGGCGTATTATCTAGATTAAGCTAAAGATACGAAGTAATTATATTAATAATTAATATGATAAATATATTGCTTAATATTTTCGAATGCGGTATTTATTAATAGTTTTTATAGTAACGATAAATTATATCTCGATTATAAAAAGCCTTATTCCGAAGTTAATTATTACGTAATATTAATAAGTTTTAACTTTAATAAATTTTATACTCTTTAGCTAGTTTAATAAGGGGAATCTTAAATAATAACTTAAAAGATATTAAGGTTTTCGCGGTAAACTTTAAGTCTGTATAAAATAGCTACTTTATAACTCTTTATGAGGTTTACGATTAAAAATGTTAGATATTAGTTAAGAAAAAGGGTTAGGAATTTTAAACTAGCTATTTTCTTTAACCTCGATTAATTTTACGGCTAAAAAAAGGCGTTAATACGAGAACCAGGTAAAAAGTAAATAGTACTAAAGTATTTTTTCAAATCTATATTAATTAAAATAATCAAAATATGCCGGCTAAATCCGAATATAAAGTCCTAATACTTCGTACTTCCGGAATTTCGACGGAAGCGATTTTAATTATATAGCCGAATTTAAATAAAATACTCGGCCGAATAAAATATATCGATATTTTTATTAATATTAATAACCTTTCCTAAAAAAATCGAGTTTCATTTTTAATTTTCGAATACGATTTACTTTAAAACGGCAGAAATAATCGATTGTTACGTAAACTTATAATAATAAAAATTCGACTTATAAAAGAATAACAAGTAAAACTGGAAAATAATAATAATAAGTTTAAAAACGGCGAATTTTAACTTTTTAATCGATATAAATTAGAAAATTATAAACGATAATTTATCCGGTTATTCCGGATTACGAAAATTATTTAATATTCCGTTAAGAATAGTCGTCGATAGGGGTATAACTAGGTAATTTGCGAAAAGGTTAAGGTTTAGTAAAATTTAATAACTGAGATAATATAACCTATTAATTTGTTTAATTTAGTTATATAGTTATATCTCCTCTAAAAAGAAAAGATTTTATATAATTATCGTTTTAAAATAAAATAATGTTTAAAATATTTTAAATTGTTTTATAATAAGAAAAGTAATCTCGAAAAAAACTTGTTACGTTATAGAATATAATAAGCTAATAGTTATTATAAACGTCTTTTAGAGAAGAGGTTATCTTATTAGTTATTTATAGTATTCTATTAAAATTAAAGTAATAGTTTAATATGAGATAATTAAAATAATTAAATTATCGTATAACGGGAAATTTTATTATTATATTTCTGCTAGAAAAAGGTGATTTAATCGATAATTTATCAAAGAGGTTTAATTTATTATAAGATAAGAAAGACGAAAAAACTTAAAAGAAAGATAATATTAAAATAATAATAAAAATGTTAAAAATAAAAATATCTTAATTAAGTTTTAGAATTACGAATATTAGTTATCTTATTAATAAGATAATAAATATTTCGTTAAAAATAGATATATATAAGTGTAAAAACAAAGCGATAACGAACGTATTTAAAAATATATATATATATTAAGTGTAATTAGATATTATAAATTGCTCGTTTTACGATAATAAAGCTTTAATAATATTATCGAAACGGGATTATTACCCGAAAAACATTTAATAATTATTTTAATTTTTAAATTACAAAGAAAGAAAAAATTTAACAAAATTTAAAAAAAAGATATTTAAAAAAACGCGAAATAAATAAATAACTATAGCGTATCGAAAATAATCATAATTTATTAAAATATAAAAACGTAATTTACATGCTTTATAACTTAGATATACGTATAGAACTTATTAACCAGTATTATAATATTTTTATAATAAACTATTTCGGGGTTACGAAAATATATAAACGGCTAATTTAAATTTATTTTTAAAAAATATAAAATCAAAATATTAAGACTTATTTTAAAAGCTATTTTAAATACTAAAGATTTAAGGCGGTATTATATTAACCTTATAAAAAACTTAATTCGTTATCGATTTCGGATAGTTTATTTCTAAAAATTACTATAGATTCTATTACAAATTTGTCGTTATTTATAAAACTATACGGCGAATAACGTTATAACGTTATTTTTATTATATTAAATAAAATAATAAAATATACTTATTATATCGCTACGATAACAAGGTTTATTACTAGCAAGTTACCCGAAATATTCTTTTATTATATTTTTAATTAATATAATATATTGAACGGCATAGTATTTTATTACAGCTTTTTTATTTACTAATAATCTTTAAAAAAACCCTTCATAAGCTTTTTATGATTAAAAGGAAATTAAATATAGTTTTTTATCTATAACTAAACGTATAACCGAAACATTAAAATTAACTATTAAAATATTATTTATAAATATTCTATAATTTAAAATAAATAAATTAAACGTTATATTTACGATTTACACATTTTATATATAATAATAATTACTATTTAAAAATTAAAATAATACGAGTAAAAACATTTTTCGAGTATACTTTATATATTCTAAAAAATATTACGTTAATACTAGGGTAATTTAGAAATTTTAAACCTGTTAAAACGGCTTAAAATAAATTATAATAATATAAAAAAGGAAATATTATAAAAATACATTTATAAAATTTAAAATAGATATAGAAAATATTATAACTAAAGTTACTTAATAAAAAGATTCTAAAAGAATAATAAATAAAAGTTTTAAATTCGAAATTAACTTATAGAATAGGATTTTTATTTTTATATAAAAAGAGTTAGAACGTTTTTCCCATGTTATTATTAAAATCGTAATATAATAAAAATAACTCTAAAAATAAATGTAAACACAACATCGACGTAAAAGTGGAAAAGACCTAAAAAATAGAAAAAACTTTAACGCATTAAAAAAAACGTAAAAACAAATAATATCTTATAAAATAAAAATATCCTCCCCTCCTAAAAGAAATATTTAAAAACTTCGTAATTACTTATTAAAAAACTTATTACTTTATATAAAAGGTTATTAAATTAAAAGAATTAGAAACGAAAAAAAATTAAAAGGAATACGTTATAATAAAAGAATCGTAACGTAATAAAAACTTTAATTATTACTTATTATTTATTAAAAAGCGTTATTACCGGACCTTTAAATATATTTACCTTATAATCAAACATTTACGGTTTATCGGATATCTTAAAAAAATCTTAAATTCAATTCGTAACGTTATTAAAAAGAGAATTATTTAATTATCGTAAAAACGTTTAAACGTTAACGTTATTACCTTTATTATCTTTATTATTTTTACTCTTAACAGCGTTAAAATACTACTTAATAACAATAGAAATTTACTCTATTTTTCCTTTATAAAATGGTAATAATAATTATACAGGGAAAATCGCTAAATATTTATATTAAAAATAACGCAGATATCTTTTACCTATTTTAATATCTTCTTATAAAAACTAACGAAAAGGGCTATAAAATCGAAACGGTTACGCTACTACGTATTAAAAGTTCCGGATAACCGGCCTGAAAAATACTTACGTTAATAATAAAAAGATTAATACTAAACTGACAATAAGTTAAATATAAAACATGTTACGAAAGATTAATAATAAAAACTTACATTCTCCTTATACGCCTAATAAACCTCTTTAAACTGAATTTTAATAAAAATCTAAATTTTTTCAACCTATACTATATGTTAATAAAAACCTTGTTTAAAAAATATAAATAATTTACTTCGGTAACGTAAAAAATATCATTTTCCTTAAAGGTCTTAAATTTACCCTAACTTTTAACGTTTATTTTAATAAATCCTTAATATGCCTTTTCGAAATAACTTATAAACGGGCGAAAGAATACGGAAAACTATTGTTACAAATTAATAACACTATCTCTAAATAATAATAAAATATAAAATTAGTTTAACTATTATCTTATTACTATTACGGAAAATAATATACTTATTACTACTTTTAAACGTTTTATCTACCTTATAATAATAACCCGGTAAATAAACTATAGTTATCGTATAACGCAAATACGAAATATTATGAAAAACTCTTAAAATAAACTATTAACGAAAAAAAGAATTATTAAAAAATATTTATAAAATACGCGTACGTTTTTTTCTTGGCAAAAAAAACCATTTTAAAAACATTTCGAAAAGGTTTATAAAGAATTATAACGAAAACGCAAAAAACAAAGCTAAAAACGAAATACGAACAAAAATTTACCTCGCTACTAATTAACAACGGAAATATATAAAACTTATAACAAATTTAAAAAAACAATTCGTTACGAACGGATAATAAGCTATATACCGACGAACGCAAAAATAATAATAAAAGAAAATAGTTAAATGTAAAGAAAAAAAAGGTTTATATATACCAAAAACGGTATACCAAATGTAATGAGGATTTTCTGCCGGCAAAATTCTTAATATCTCGGCTATGTCGTTACGAAATATCTCAGAAATATCACTTATTTAAAAAAGAAAATTATACAGATTACGTTTTATGACTAATTATCACTTACTTCTATTCGCTATAAGGTTACTACGTCTCCCTAGTAAAAATAATTTACTAATTATAATATATAATAAAATAATCTTCTTTAAACCTTTAAAACAAAAACCACTCTTAAAAAAATCTTATTAAAAACTAAAAAGTTACGAAAAGTTCTACGCGTTATTAAAATAACGCTAACTATCTAAAATATTATCACTACGTTATCGTTACGATACTTTTACAAAATAACCGCTATATAACTAATTGCTTATTTCGCTCTTAGAAAAAAATAGTAAGTTTTAAACTAATCTTTAATATACCCGTATTATTTCTCTTACTTTAATCTTAACACATTTAACACTTAGATTACCTTTAATAATTTATTATTACTAAACGGAATTATCGTATACCTTATTACTTAATTTCTAACGATATTACTGCTAATATAAACCGTATAACTAAGTTTAATAGTTAGTTAAACCGACTAGCCGTTATATTAAATCTTAGTCTTACCTTACTTTTAGTCTTGTTAATAAGGCTGACCCGGTTAACGGTTACTCGTCACCTATCCGTTATTACCTAAACATTTAACAAAATCCTTATTCCTTAAATATGTAATATTAAAGGATACCCGTAGCCCTACTAGGTTACGTAACTTCCAACTACCGTAAAATCCCTCCGTAAATCCTGTTAATCTTTTTTTAATACTTTTTTATAACATAACGAATATACCTTAAAATAAAAAATGAAAACATGTATTAAAATCGTTTTCGATTAAGGTTTTTTTTTAAATACGTATAAGTTGAAATCCGTTATTAGTTTTTTCTGTTATAAATAAAATAATTAAAAAGTAGAAAATAAACCGGATTATAAACGGTTAATACGGATCATTTTTACTAAAGTACGAAATTCTTTACTTTATTTTCTTAATAAATTAATACGTATGCTTATAAATCCTTCTATACGTAAACGTATCTTTTAATAGTATCTCCGGCAATTTAATTAAAATTAGCCGAAAAGATAGTTATGGATTAAGGTAATAAAAATTCGTTTTCTTAAAATAATTACCTTATATTTATATTTATTACGTTATATTCGTTAAAGTATTTTAATAATTCCGGTACTTGAAACGGAACAACTTAAAGTAATACAAAGATATAATAACTTAACATACTTTTAATAAATTTTAACAGGTTTTAAAAAAAGATATAAAAAATTAAATAGTTATATTTTTACTTTTATAAGGCGGATTATATAAAGGTTACGATATATAAAGCAAAAAGTAATACGTTTTTATTATTTTAATATTAAAAAATTTCGAAGGTTATATAAGCTTATTAGGTTTAAGCCGTATTATTTAAGCTGAACTAAAAATACGAAATAATTACATTAATAATTAATATAATATATACTTTATTTAATATTTTTAAATACGGTAATTATTAATAGTTTTTACGGTAATAATAAATTATACGTTTCGGTTATAAAAAGCCTTATTCCGAAATTAATTATTAAGTTTCCGTAAGTACGTAATTTTTCTATTAATGTCGGTTAGAAAGCTTATTTACGTAATGCCGATAAGTTTCGACTTTAATAAACCTTATGCCCTTTAACTGGTTCGGCAGGGGGAATCTTTTAGAAGGTAATAACTTAAAAAATGTTAAGCTTTTCGCGGTAAACCTTAAGTCCGTATAAAAATGGCTGCTTTACGACCCTTTGCCAGTCCTACGATTAAAAGTGTTAGATGTTAGCCAGGAAAAAGGGCTAGGAACTCCAGACCAGCTATCTTTAACCTCGATCGATCCCACGACTTCTCGAATCCCTATTAATTAAAACAGCTGAAACATGCCGGGCATTCCGAAGTTTATAAAAAGTATTTAATAATTCAATATTACGAGCTTTATAAAGAATTTTATAATACGAATATGTTCGTTATTATAAATAATTTAAAATTACCGAAAACTTCGAAAATATTATTCGGATATTAAAAAGAATTTTTTAGTTTCGTAATTAATAAAGTAAAAAAGATTCGGATATAGCATACCGTCGACTTTATATAATAAAAGTAAAAAATATATATTTATATGTTTATATTTAAAATTAAAAACTAGTATACTAGTAAAAACCTACCTTATTTTGAAGTAGAAAATATACGACTTTGTCGCTATATTAAATTTAAGATTATATAAAGTATTTTTTATATACTTACTATTATAATAACCTTTCTTTACATATATTTCTTATAAAGCTTTTTTAAAAAGTTTTAACGGAATAATAAATAACGTTAGATTTTAAAATAATAAATAATTTTAAACGAAAAGAGAGAATTAAGGATTTATATTATATGTCAGCAGTTACAATGATTAAATACAGGAATCTGGCGAATAACGCATGGTTACTCTAGGAAAAACTGAAAAAGTTTAGGCGCAATCGCTTTTATATATACGTTTAACTGTATAAAGAATAGGTCCTGGACAAAGGTTGTCCTAAGCAGCAGCTGTAGCCTAAATGGACCAGCTACGGGCACCTAAAAGCACTAATTACCGACACGCTCTTTTGCGTTAAATAACCTTATTTACGTAATTTCTAAAATTAAATTTAAAACTTTTAGAAAATCTATCAAGATTTTTAAAATTTCCAGTGTATATAAAATTTAAATTTTTGTTTTTATTATTCTTATTAAAAATAAGATTATATAATGTATTATTATATTAAAAAAAGGTTTTTTAATTATATTTAAAATATTTTTTAACTTATCTTATATCTTTTTAAGATTTAAATTAATGATAAACCGTTCGAAATTCACCCTGTTAAGTAGTTTTATAAGTCCGGCGGTAAAACTCTTTTTTTTTATATTAAAGTTAATATTTCTTTTTTAAACTTCCTAGCGTACGTAATAACATTTAATTCGAATATAACGTTTTTTTACTTATTTAAACTTACTTTATATTATCTTTTAAAATGGGAATTAAAAATTTAATATAAGCCTTAATTTTAGTTAAGAGTTTCTGATTTCAATGATATTTATAACGGTTATTTCTATTTTTACATGTTTTATTTCCGTAATATATTTAATAATAATACTGTGTAATTTCGAAATTTATAAAATAAATATAAAAAATATAAAAAATATTTTTTATTATAAATTTTATTACGTTATAATTATTTATAAAGTTTATATTTATTATTTTGAATAACCTCAAGTTGTTGTATATATAATATAATTAATTTTCCTTTAGTTTTCGATATCGAAAAAAATATATTTAATATATTATTTAAATATTTCGGTAATTGTTTAATATATTTTTAATATTTAGATATTAGGTTACTTATAAATTTTACTTGGGTTATTGTTATAAAGATTATATCCGGTTTGTTAATATAATTTAAACCTTTAAATTTCGTTATTAAATTCGTATATTTAAACTATTTTTATTAATTACGTTATTATATTTTATAACCTATTTTAAATAATCCTTAATAAATAATATAAATTCTCTTTTTATTTAGTTTAAGCCGATTAACTTTAATAATTTTTTGTTATATTATTCTTAATTTAGCCTAATATTTTTGATTAGTAAGAAACGGATAATTCGTACGTTTAAGTATTATTCTGTATTATTTAATTTTTTAATTTAAAACGTTTTTAATAATCCTTTTAATAATATCTTTAAAATGCTATTTATTATAGCCGAAAAGCAGAAAGTTATTTACGCATAAAATGGTAACTCTTCTTATTTTAGGATTATAATATATTGCGTTATCCGAAGTTAACGGACGAAAACTTTATTGCGTAAATATTTTTTTCTTCTTTTTTTATTAAGCAATTCCGGCTTACTTTAAGCCGTATAATAAGTTTATTAATTTACTAACCTTTTTAAAAGAAAATTTTTATATTTCTTTATTTTTTAAATACGTATTAAAATAATGTTTTAATATTAAAAATTATATTATATAAATAGTTTCTTTTAACTTACCGTTTAAGTACGTAGCTATAAAATTTATTTAAAATACATATTATTTTAAAAGGGCGGTTAACGTTATTAAAATCTTTTAATGTATTATTTTTATGGTATTTGTTACGGTTTCGTCATATTTAATTCTTTTTTATTATATTAATCTTTTTGAGAATATATACCATTAGGTATTTAACGTAGCTAATTTATTTATTATATACATACATATTGGTTCTTATAAGCGCGACCGGAGGGTACTTTCGAAAACTGTACCTTTTAAAAGGCCGGATAAAAAACCCGATTAATAGGAGTTTTTTAATACGGTAACAAATGCGATTACGTATACGATTGATTTGATTAGTTCTCAGAGCCCTTAATTATTCCATTTATTGCCGACATAATGGCGGAACCGAAGCTCCAATGGTTTAGCTCCTTTAGGCTTGGCGTTACCTAGAGGAACGGTGGCCCAAGCTGGATTTGAACCAGCTGTTTTTTTGCAATTAATCGTAACAGGGTGCCTAAGCCTGTCGCAATTGAAAGAGATACCCAGGTTCGCGACCACTGAGCCATTGGGCTATATTAATCTTTTTACGTAAATACTTATTTTATATTTATTTAGTTTTTTTATAAATATATTCTTTTTTTTAATATTTATTTAATATTTATAAGGTGCTTTTAAGTAATTTTATTAAAAAGTATAAACTTAAAGGTTTCGTATAAAAGGTTTTCCTTAATTTCTATAAAGATAACTTTAAGTTATATTTTTCGTTTTAGGTTTTTTATTGTTTCTTTTAAAGATAAGCCGTTATTTATCGTAGTAAATAATTTATGCGTATTAATATTTAATATATTTATTACCTGTTTATATTTTTAAATATTTCGAATAATATAACCGGCGTTTTTAATTTATTTAGTATTAATAAATTAAAATAGAAAATATAAGGTCGTTAGGTTTAAGCCGTATTATCCAGGCTAAGCTAAAGATATAAAATAATTATATTAATAATTAATACGATAAATACTTTACCTAATATTTTCGAATACGGTAATTATTAATAGTTTTTACGGTAACGATAAATTATACCTTAATTTCGAAAAGCCTTATCCCGAAGCCGATTACGTAATACCGATAAGTTTTAACCTTAATAAATTTTATGCCTTTTAGCTAATTTAATAAGGGGAATCTCAGATAATAACTTAGGAGATATTAAGCTTTTCGCGGTAAACTTTAAGTCCGTATAAAATAACTGCTTTGTAACTTTTCGCCAGTTTTACGATTTTTTTAATTTCGATTAATTTTAAGGCATTTTTTTAAAGCTTTATTAATTAAAATAACTAAAATATACCGGCCAAATCCGAATATAAAATCCTAATATTCCGTATTTCCGGAATTTCGACGGAAACGGATTTAATTAAATTACCCGATTTAAATAAAATAATCGGCCGAATAAAATATATCGATATTTTTATTAATATTAATAACTTATCCGAAAAAAATTAAATTTTATTTTTAATTTTCGGATACGATTTAATTTAAAACGGCGGAAATAATTAGTTTTTGCGCAAATTTATATTAAAAAATATCCGGTTTATAAAAAAATTATTAGCAAAACTGGAAAATGGCGATAACGGGCTTAAAAATATCTAAATTTAACTTTTAAATCGATATAAGCTGGAGGATTACGAACGATAGTTTATCCGGTTGCTCCGGATTACGAAAACCGTCCAGAATTCCGTTAAGAATAGTCGTCGATAAAGGCATAACTGGGCAGTCTGAAATTACCTTAAAATAAAACGCCTATAAGGTTAGGGTTTGGTAAAGCTTAATAACCGATAACATAATCTATCTATTTATTTAATTTGGTTTTACGGTTACGTCTCCTTTAGGGAGAATTAAAATAGAAAATATATAAATTATTTTCGTTTTTGCCTTTTTAAGTTAAAGTTAGCTTTAAATTTTAACTTAAGTTTAGAGTTTTATTTAAAGCCTTTAAGATATATAGTTTAGTAATAATATTTTCGGGCTTTTTTTTATGCTTAATTTATTTAGTTTTTTAATTCGTATTGTTTTTTAAAATTACGTTATTATTTTCTTTTTTCTTTTTTTACGATTTATTTTTAACGGTATTTTAAACGGTTTTATACGAATTATAAAAGTAATTAAATAATATTTTTAAAGTTAAAGGGTTTATTTAATTTTTTTAAGTTTTCGTAAATAGTAATATATAGCATTATAAATAATTTACCGCCTTTTTAATAGTTTAATAATATTTTTTCGTTTTATAAGCTGTTAATTTTTATAATTTAATCCGATAGCTTTTATTAATTAGAACTCTATATTTATTACCGACAATTCGAAAATAACCGTTATCGGATTTATATAATTTATTTAAGTTAAATACGTATTTAAAATATTTAATTAATGTTATATTTTTTACTTTAAATTAGTTTATTTTATTAATAATATACGTTATTACTTTTTTTACGAAAGTTTAAAAATATATAAGGATTTTTATTTTCGCGGAAATTATATACGTTTCGTTTTACAATTTCGTTTTAATATTATTTATATAAATTAGAAATTATTAATTAAATATTTTCCGTAACGTAAAAGTTTTTAATTATTATTATACCGAACTTTTTACCGCCGTTAAAACGTATGATTTGTATATTTTTAAATTTACTCTTTTCGTCCGATAATAACGTCTTTAAAGGTTGTATAATTTACGTAATATATATGTATAAATTTTATTAAATTTCAGTCTTGTTTTTAACAAAATGATATTTTTTACAACGTTGTAAATCGTTTGTAATAAAATTAAAATAATTTTTATTTACCATATTAATAAGTTTAATTAGTTTTATATCGTATTAAATAATTTTTTCATATATTTTCCTTTGTTTTTAAAATCTTATAAAAAAAAAAATTTCGTCTCTTTCTTTAATTTACGCCGTATAAACGATATTTTTTACATCGATACAGTTTAAATTTATCCCCGTAAACCTTTTATTAATTTATATTAATCGTTTAGTATTAAGGTAATAAAGGTAACGGTATTAAAAGATAATTCTTTTTATAATTTCGTCCGTTATTAAGATTTTCCCGTTTTTAAAAACGTTTAAAAGTACGTATTTTAAGTTATCCGTTAGGTTATTACCGTTTTCTTTACCTGATACTTCCCTTAATACGTATTTTTATTAATAATTTTTTTTCGTTTATTAAGTTCGTAGTTTTAATAATAAATTTCCATTTTTTGTAAAGTTATAAAAAGAATTTTTCTGAAAAAAGTTAAACGTTAATAATTAAATTTTATTAAGGTTTATTAAAACGTTATAATTTAAGTAATATCTTTTTTATAAAAGATTTTCTTAAAAAGTATTTTTAATAGAAAGTAGTTAATATATAACGTATATTTAATTATAATTTCGCTTTTTTATTAAACCTTTTTAATAACTATTTATCGACATTAATAAAAGTAATAATTACGGGTTTTTTACCAGTTATAATTTAGATTTCTTTAGATTTAATATTTATTATAGTGTTTTTATTAAAGTTACTTATATTACTTATTATATTAACGTTTGTTTTTAAATTTTAAAATATCTTATTTAGATTATTTTTATAAGATAAATAAATATATAAAGGTATAATATTTTTATAACGGTTTTTTAAAGCGTTCGCTTATTTATAACTTAGGGCAATTAATCGTTTAAGCTTTAAAAAGTTTAGTTATTTAAGCTTTTTAAACTTTTTTTTAAATTATTTTATCGTATTATTATGTAAGGTTTTTAAGCAGTTTTTTTTAACGCGGGCGTTAAAGGCTTTTTTGTTTAATTAGTATAAATCCTTTAAGCTGTTAAAAATAAATTATTTTTTGTTTTTATTATCGTTATATACGTTACGAAAGTTATTGTTTTATTTACTTTATTTATTATTACTCTAATATTAATTACGTTTTCTCTTTTTTTTTTGTCTTTTTTTTTTCTTTTTCGTTTTAGGATAATTTTTCGTTTTTGTTTTATGCGGGCCTGTTATTTTGAAAGTTGTTGTTGTATTTGTTTTTTCTCTTATTCTTTTAAGCGTTATAGGATTTCCCGTTTATTTATTTTTATTTAGTAATGCGGTTATAAAATTTGTTATTAAAGTTGTTAATTAACTGCTTGAAAAAGTAATTCGCTTACTTAAGTATTAATTAAATCGTTTTATATTAACTATTAATATAATTTTTTTATAGTAATAAGGAATATGGTAATTTATTTTTTAATCTAAGTTTTATATTATAGCATTTAACTTTTCGTAATAACTTTTAAAATTTTGTAGTGAATTATACGGAGTTTTTTTGATCGTATATAATTTTAATAAGTTTTTTCTAAATGGACCTTTATTTAGTTTTATTTATAGTTACGTAGGTTTTTTTAAGGGTTTTAAAAAAAATAATCTTTATAATTAACTTTAAAGGCGTTTTTTATAGGTTTTGGTAATAGCCTTCGTAAGACGTAGTTAATCAAGTTATTTTAATTTTAATTTGTTCTTATAAATATTTTTTAAATATAAAAATCAAGGCGTTATTTTAAAGTTTTTAATTAGTTTATTTTGTTAAATAATTTTTCTTATTTAACGAAAAGTTAAAGTATTTTTAACGTAACTTTATATTTTTATTATTAGATTTTCTAGAGTTTTTTTTTATTCTTTAAGCGAACGCTTGATTCGTTAAAGCTGTTTAAGTTATTAAGGCTCAAGGAGTTGCTAGGGATGCTAGGGGAACTATTACGACGGTTTTTCCGTTCGAGGAAACTTTTAAACGAATTTAAAAATAATTTATCTAAATTACCGGCGTTCTTATATACCAAATCTTTTTTTTTTCGCTTTTTTCCTTTTTCGGGGGGATTAAGTTTGTTAATAAATTATTTTTTCGACTTCGTGTCGCCTTTTTTTAAAGGGTAATTTTTTTTTTTTTTTTTATTTTTTTAATTTTTTTAATTTTTTTTTTTTTTTTTTTGTTTTGGTCGGG
>QJNZ01001161.1:0-23817 GCA_004155055.1 Monosporascus sp. CRB-8-3 | reverse complement strand
CGTCCGCTGGGTCTTTAACCTCTTTCTCCATAGGAACCCGCTCACGCCTACGTGGACCCCACTAGGTACGTGTCATAGTCACGTGCAAGATTCAGCGTCAGTCGCGACGCTACGTTCATGCTTGAATGAAATATGGTCTCCCGCTTCGCAGCAGGGAAGATATTGACTTGGTGGTTCAACTTACGCACGACACGAATGCCCAGACAGAACCAGCCTGACCTTTACAGAACTTTCCCACTTCTTTTGTAGTCGAGTCGTTATATGGTGTCCGCATCCCGACGCTAACACTTGCCGGATCCGACGGTTGAGTCAAGCACGTCGAGTCGAATATTCGAGGTTAATGCTTGGCGTCAAAGACCTCAGTACAAATCCGGACAACGGAGTGACTACGATCCCCGTGTCAGGGGTGGATTTTCCTATTTTGAGCGCTCGCTGGCTCCTTGGGGAGAAAGATCATTACGGTGTTTGAGCGGCAGAGAACAAGAAGGAGAGAACCGATCACGACGACGCTGCGCTCTGGTTGCCTAGACGTCTGTTATCACCCACGACGTTACGCGTAAAATATGCGCCACTTTTGTCCACGTTTCAGATTAGCAAGGAAATGAGGGAATGTCATGCTTACGAATTGTAATCCCACGCCAATCCTGACCAATACTTGACGCTCCTGCTTTATATTTGCTTCCAATTCAGGCCATAAGCCGACGAACCACGAACTGAGGCAGATCTGGCAGGCGTGATGACATATGTGAATCTACGGCGTCCGGTCGGAGGTCGTCCCACGGTCCGCCGTAGTGGCGGCCGTGGCTGGTCGGACTTTGGAGCTTTCTAATAGACATGCCTGACGTAATCCCCCTTATTGATTAGCTATCTGCCCGCCAGTGGAAAGCTGAAGGAGCAAAACACATTCTCTCGCATTTCGGAGTACATTCCAAAAACAGAAAATTACCATCGCAAAATAAGATCGTGTAGCCGTAACCCTACGTGCATGGGAAGCTTATTGAGAATCGGACGGCATTGCCAATGCAATAGACCACCCGCTGGGATACCTGGCGCGAATGGAAACCCTCAGCGAAATTCGTATCTGAGCCGCAGCTAGATAAGCTGTCATATCTGATCCGGGTTGCTTAATCTTTTAATTCTCGGCCGCCCTGGCAGTTGGAGGTGGCAGTGATGCGCCACTAACTGAGACCCCTGAAACCTTGATTCCTAAATTGCCATACGCAGCTATCTTTGGAAGGAACTAGGACGCTTCTTGTAAGACTGCCCCTCTTTTCATGCGAGATCCGCCGTAGATGGATCTGCAAAAGGCCGTTGGCAATAATGCAGCCCATTCCAGCTCAACGGACCCAAAATCTCGGAGAATCGGTGGTTCCTGAGCCTCAACGGTTACGCACCTTTCTTCCCTGTCGAGACTTTCATATTCCGGCCGCAAAAGTCCGATATCCGCATAAGCCACACTTCGCATCGCTGCTGCGGTCAGGATCCTTCTTCACCAGTGGACTAATCAAACTCAACGTGTAAGCACCATAGAGGTTCATCGCAGGGAAGAAGTGACGTTTCACAGACATGTTTCATAACCGACTGGAGCCTGCGCTGGATGGGGACGGGACAATGTTGTGTTTACTTAAAGCAAAGCCCCGGGAGCGCTCAATATCAAGATGGCTGCCTCACCACGCTATTCTTCGTCGCCGAGCCTTTAGGAACAAGCTATAAGCTGAAAAATACAGCCTTGTTCCCCTTTATACTCCTAGCTAGTGCCTTTTTCGATACTCGCACACATACGCATTCGGATAAAAAGGAAACAAGGGGAAATCACCGCTGTTAAGATGACTGAACAGCAACCCGCCGGAGAGGATTTCGGCTTCGACTTCTACCACTATGACCCTTCGCAGGGGGCGGCCACCGTCTTCGTCGTGGTCTTCGGCCTGAGCACCGTGATGCACGGGTACCAGCTCGTGAAGCACCGGACGTGGTACTTCATACCGTTCTTCCTGGGCGGCATCTGCGAGGCGCTGGGGTACGCGGGGCGCATCATCGCGAGCACGGAGACGCCGGACTGGACCGTGGGGCCCTACGTCATGCAGACGATCCTGATCCTCGTCGCCGCCGCCATGCTCGCCGCGTCCATCTACATGGTGCTGGGCCGGATGGTGCGGCTGCTGCAGGCCGAGCACCTCGCCTTCATCCCCGTGCGCTGGACGTCCAAGATCTTCGTCACGGCCGACGTCATCTCCATCCTGATGCAGGGCGCGGGGGGCGCCATGCTCTCCATCGCCGAGACCGTGGACGAGTTCCAGAGGGGCGAGAACATCATCATCGGCGGCCTGGTCGTGCAGCTCGTCGGCTTCAGCGTCTTCATCGCCGTCGCCGGCGTCTTCTACGTGCGCATAACCAAGAACCCCACGCGCGCCACCGACACCGTCGACATCCCCTGGCGCAGCTACATGTGGGTCATGTTCGGCAGCACGGCGCTGATCCTGATCCGGTCCGTGTTCCGCCTTGTCGAGTACGTGCAGGGCAACGACGGCTACCTGATGAGCAGAGAGATCTACCTGTACATCTTCGACGCCACCCTGATGCTGGCCGTCATGGTCATGTACAACGTCTACCACCCCAGCCGGATCATCGTCACCTCCAAGGGGACGAAGAACGCCGCCTTCCAGTCGGTATATTCATCCGAAGTGGAACTGCAAAATGTCTAATATCTTCCTGCACAAATCTTTCACATGTCATCCAACTAGCAAATGAGACGGAGACGACTGGATACCTGAGGGGCGTTGGGGTAGAAATGGACCTTTATCGGGTTTTGTACACTGCTAGAATGGGTGGTCCATTTGACTACATTTGCGTCTAACTTAGCATAGCATCATTTGTATTATATCGGTCGACTACTTGTCTGTATACCCAATTCATATCACTTACCTGCAATAATACTATCCTCCTGCAGAGGACTATCGTCTCGTCCGATTCGGAAGCTGAACAGTTCTATCTTTGCCGTGTATGTGTGGTAGTATATAGCATCGCCAGCTACGGCCAGATAAGATATCAGTTAAGGGCCACCGCCCAGACGCACTAACGCGCAAGAGAGAGCCTTGAGTTCAGCTGGCAAGCTATCAAGCCCTACTCATTCTCAACCGGTCATATCCAATCACAGCCTCCATAAGCGTCTGGGCTCCCAACGCACTGCTCCCCGTTAGCCAGTATTCTTTTCCGACATGGACGGCGCCGAGAAACCTACCAGTCCTCCGGCGAACAATACTCTTCCGGGTGATGGCTGACCCCATCTTTGCAGGGGACGAAGATCATGGCCGTCGGGCAGCGTCTACTCGTGTACACGCTATCGTGTCCTGCTCCGCTCGTCAGCGGGAGCCATCCATCGGGTCCGACCAGGGCATTCGCCGCGCCCTCTACGGCCTGGATGCAGTCCTTGTCGAACTTGACCGCCCTGGAGTCCGTGTCGAGGGTCCAGCTGAAGTCCACACCCTTCCCGTCCTCCTTCGCGATCTTCCCGAAGGACTCCAGACACTGCTCCTGCACCTGAGCGACTACCTCGTCGTCCGGATGCCGGATATCTAGTGTAAAGCCAGCGGACGAGGCTATGGTGTTCGTCGAAGAGTTCGCAGGTATTTTGATGATGCCCGTGGACGCCAACGCGCCGAGCTTCTTCGCGATGGCGTTCGAAGACGCGATCATCTTCGCGGCGGCGAGAAGGGGGTCCTTCCGCGACCGGAACGGTGTGGTCCCGGTGTGCGCGTCGCGCCCGACCACGGTGAACGTCAGCCACCTGTACGCCTGCGCCCCCTGAACGGCCCCTATCCTCTTCCCCGATTCCTCCAGAATGGGGCCCTGTTCGATGTGCAGCTCAAAATGGGCGCCTAAGGGGTATCCCGTTGGTGCGTTGCTGGAACAGGGAAGATCCCCGACGAATCCGTATTTCTTCAGCTCCGAGATCACGGTCGCCGACGGATCGAATATGTCCGCCAGACGCCACGCTTTCTCGGCGAGGATTTCCCCAGCCCACACCCCGGAGCCCATCATGGACCTGGGAAACCTGGCGCCTTCCTCACTACCAGCCGTAAGATTCCCGAGTAGATGTGCGGGAAGGGACAAGGCCGGGACTCACTTGGTCCAATTGACAATTCCGACGTCAAAACCCGTCAGAAACCCGTTCTCTTTCAGCGTGCGCAGCACCTCGACGGCGGCGACGATGCCCAGGATCCCATCGTACCTCCCACCGCGCGGCTGGGTATCCAGATGGCTGCCCATGCCCGTCATCGGAGCGGGCGACCCCAGAGAACCGGCCCGCCTGGCGAACATGTTTCCCATTTGGTCGACGATGAGCTTGCAGTCGAGCTTCCGAACCTCATTCGCGAACCACCGCCTCACGAGAGCATCGTTCTCGGAGAGCGCCAGGCGCTTCATGCCAGTCTCCGTCGGGCCGCTGAGGTTCGTCAGCGCGCATAAATTTGACGAAACTCACCTCTGGAAAGCCAGCTCAATGGAGAGAAGGGGCCCAAGGGGTGTGCGACCTACCTACCGTACCTATGGGCCGCACCCCATTGGCATGTGTAGTGAAGAGTCTCCGCGAGCCTGTCCGAGTTAATCTTCAAACCCGACAAGGCCCCTGCTGCCGAGGATAACTCTCGTGCATGCCGAGGAGTCGTGAACCGCGATCTTAGACCAGCATGCATGTCTACGTCCAATCTAATTTAAGCGGGAATTAAGGGTATAGTCTCGTAACCACCATCCTAAGGTCAAGGGACCTGAGAGAATGATCAAGGGGCATTGTGCCGACAATGATAGTCTCTTAGCGGCTCGATCCAGCGACAGCGAGAGGGGAAGATGCGGGGTACCATCTAGATCAGTATAGGTACAACCCCTCCGATGCCCCCTGAGCAAGCCACTGAATGATTAGCAAAGTCTCGATATTAAATATCAAATATAAAATATCTAATGAAACTTTACTAAGTTGAAATTACATCATGAAATTCCTTAGGTGTAATTTAAACCACGGCCAAAATTCCATTAGGTGGATCTTTAGCGTGCAGCCTTTACCAGTGGCTTACGCATTTCGACGAAGCGAGCAGCCCCATCGCAGGATGCCCGGGAACGCCACCGGAGGCAATTAAAAGTGGTGTGTTATGTATGTGTATGTATGTGTGTATGTAATGCCAACAAACGGAGTAATTTTCAATTTGTCAACAATGCTAAGGCGGCCTGAAGAGCGAGGCCCTGCGTATAGCTGCGAGGAACAAATTGTAGGATCAATTACATAATGGTGGCCTTTGCCAGTAGGTAAAGCCAGCTAAGCCTCCTAAGCAGTCTCCACATCCTTCGACCACTTACTCAGTAAACTCAGATTTCAGCCCATCCAGTCGGACCTTCGTCAATGCGGCGGCGAGCCTGCACATCTGTTCTGGCTCCCGGGATACCGCGTCCCACAGCTGCTGTACGTCGCTCCCGATGCCGACCGCCTCGGCCATCTTCGCGCTCCGCGGATCCAGGAATGGCGCAAGACAAGGCCACACGTGCTGCGCGGTGTCGAAAAAGATGTCGATACCGACGTCGCCCAAGCCCTTGATCTTCTTGAGCTCCGCCCGGATCTTGGTCCTGTCTTCCCCGGCCGTTTTGAGGATGGAGTTGAGATCTCCCTCTGTAACGATTTAACGTAAGAACGTCCTGAAGTTGACACAGCTTCTATTGCACTTACCGTATTTGTCCTCGATCAATTCCGCCAGCTCACCCATCATCGTTGCAGTCTTCTCCCTGCCAAAAGCCATCAGGTTACGCCCGGTAAGACAGGGCAGAAGGACTTCCTGAGCTCACCTGTAGTGCGCATATCCCCCTTCCGTCAACACGTGCGTCCGCTCCTCCCATGTGCTCTTCTTCAAGACATCCAGCCTGTGGTACCCCGCCTTGATCACTGTCGCGACCGTCTTCGCAGCAAGCGCATGCGAAATCCTCGTGGACGACAACATGGCATTCAGTAGAAATGCGAGGATCGTATCCGGTTTCGGCTTCCCTGGCTCGGCCAACTCCGTGTCGCTGAGAGGAAGTTCGCCATATTTCGCGATCAGCTGTCGGACTTTCGATTGCGGTACCTTTGATGCGCTCTTAGAAGTGTTGTCTGGGATGTCCCCTGCGAAGCCGTGTTCCTTTTTATTATCAGAAGCTTTTGGCTTCTTCTGATCACTGGCCGGCGTATCTGTGTCTTTACTATGTGCTGTCTTGCTATGCGATCGCTTGCCGCCTGTTTTTGTTGGTGCGCCCTTCTGTGGGGCAGCAGCTTGGGATTTATCACCTGAACGCGTCGTTACCATGATTGACGATAGCCCTTCCTAGCGCATTTGATGTGAAGACACTTTGCATTATTGGCAGGTAAGTTCAGTAAACAGAGGCACATGCGAGTTTTGCGGATGTCGCAATCTATAAGCAAGCAGAACCGGGGCATCAGAATCATTAAGCCTGGCGCCGCAGCATCATGATTACGTCATGCCCTCTCTCGGCTTGGATCATGGCCTCCATCTAACCAGCGGTTGTAAGTTCCCTCGACTAGACAACCAAATTGATACTCACAAGCAGAAGAGTTGGAAGAAGCCGGATGAACAGCATCTTATCCGCCCATGACGATGGCATTCGCGACACAATATACACTAGAAGTAAGCATTCTTATAGCGCTTAACAGGCTGCAGTGGGAGCTTGCCAAAAGGGATTTATTCATGGTTTGAACTGCGCTTTCCGATGACTACAAAGCACTCGTCCATGCGGGCGACTCTGGAGAGTTCCGAGCGGCACACGACTCGGTCTAATACTGTGGCACGGTAAAATTCCATACTGGGGTGGTTGTGGGATACGAGGCGCACCAGTTCGACGATAGCATCGTTCTCACACTGGACGGCTCCGTTGAGTTCAGTGCATATATCAGTAGGACGATAGAGTGGGATGGTGATGCGTCCTGCTCTGTGGATAAGAGGAACATCGGCTTCGGTATTGAAGCGGGCGAGTACACCCGTGTGCGCTCACGAGAAGAAGAGTTTATTCGCGGGGTTGGAACAAAGGCGTTGGCGTCCTGCTTGCTGCTGGAATACCTGCGTAGACTCTTTTTCCCCCTCCCCTGTTTTCTTATATTTACTCTTCATGATACCCTTTGATCTTAGACGGTTCTTTGCTCTGTATTCTTCACCGCAACCGACGACTTTCAAGTTTGTAGAAATGCACTTACTGGACCGGTTACTGAATGAGTGCAAGCAGCAGGAAAACCACTGAAGATGGTGATCTTGCCGAAGCTAAGCCTCTTTGTTAATGGAACAGCTGATTCAAGGCCAGCCGCTTCAATATCAGGAGAAGTAAATCGCCGTCGGTGATTCACCGAAGACTACCCATCACCAAATCGTCAAATAACTATTAACCAGCAGACCTCGAAACTCACAACCAAGCCCCGACTAATCTTTACTCCCAGAAATTACAATCATACACTATCCCACCGTGGATCAAGAGTGAACGCCCACCCCTTAAACTCTGCCTACAAATACCCCCAGACCATTCCCCTTTCGCTTCTCAAAAGTCTCCTCTACACAACAAAAGCTCCAACCACTAGAACAACAACACCAACGCGGTACTCGAGGCACGAAAACTGAAACCGACAATATCTCGCTAGACAGAAAATCAAAACCCACCACTACCACTACCAACTCCCATCTTCGGCGCCTAAATCACAAACCACAAACTAACCGCAATGATGCTCGAAGGAAACTGCCCCAAGCACGGCAAGTACAGTGGCAACAGCTGCAGCTTATGCTGGAAGGTCGGTTAAGGGACCAATAAACCTTTCGAACCGGATGGGCCCACCAGCATTTGAAATAGGGGTGATGGAGATGGAATCGTCGGAGGATTGGATCTTGTTGGGAATATGATGGGTGGATGGTCTTCGAAAGTTTAAGTTTTATGCGGGGAAGTAACAGAGACCTTCTCTTGCTGCCCCTACTTCTGCTCTAACATTCGCATAGTTATGGCGGGGCTGTTGAGTCTATGAGTCCTAGACTCTAACCTGGTTTTCCGGTGATCTCCCATATAGTTATATGTCAATCAACTATGTCCGGTATATCAGCATGAGATTCTAGATGTCAACGATCGTTGAGTTCATACTAAGCTCTCAATCATGATGACTTGGCGATTACGCGACTATGTGTTATATATACTGGTTGCGGTCGTCTTACCCCTATTCTAACCCCTATTCAAACGCCAGGATTTAGTGAGAATAGTGAGTCTCGTGAACTTGCAGCAAGCCGACAGTGACAACTCGAGTCTATACACCAATCACCTACAGCCGAAATCTTCATGTATCGGGTATTATACCTTCTATAACTTTCCGGCCATTGCGATCTCCTGCATCACAATATTCCCTATCTCACAGCAGCCGCTTGCTAAACAGTCAGCCTAGGCGTGCACAGTACAGATAGCCAGCATCACGGGCCTATATCGCCTTAAGGATGCATCGGCAGTATACAGAATCTTTGATCTCAAAGCCGCTGATTCTCAGTACCTCTCAGAGAAACCGGCACTGTCTCCGAGTCGCCCGAGATCTCCGCCGAATTATGCGATGCAAGGGATGTAAGTTCTCACAGCAGCGTATGACCACGTCCAGGCTGATATACATCGCCATGAATTTCGCCATTCGGAAAAGGGCATGCACGTCCTGTTGTTCGATATCCTCGTTTCCTGTTGTCTCTCGCATTCGCGTCAAGAGCGGTCCGCAGTCCAGAGAAGCGTTGCTTGTGCCAACGCGTATCCGGTCTTCGTTACGGGGTCCGGAACCCCGTCCGGAAGCGCGCGCCGTATGGGAGGTCAAGTATCCAGTCGACGTCAAGCTGGAAGAGATACGCTCGCAGGGAACTCTCCCGGGAGGACAGGGTCTCGAAGTCGGTGAGGCCGGCAGGCTCTAACCATAACAGTTGGGCCATCTTCGACCACCCCGGGATATCTCACCGCTGCCATTTATATATTCCGGGCGAAATTAACCCGCCAGGCCGCGAGGCCTATAGGCGTTATATATCTCGCACCTAGGGAGGGAATGTCAGTTACGTACTTGAGTCTGAACGGGACGGACCCACAGAATCCGTTCACCTTGAAATCCACGGCTATCGCTATGGCCGTTTATGGCAAGCCTATCGCCTCCAGTATCCCGTTCGACTACGTACTCACTGCGCGCGGCGGCCCAGGTTCTGAATATGGTTCCGAAATGCGCGCGTGTGGCGGTGCAGGTCCCAGCTGATCCTCTTCGTCAGGGTGTAGGAGTCCAACGCGGTGGCCCCGTGGGCCTCGTCCGCGGTGCGGCACTGCTTTTCGAAGAACCTGTCGCCGTCTGGGTTCTCGCATCTCTGTTGTATCCGAGTCTCAGCAGCAGCCACGGGCTGATGTTACTTCCAGCGGTGCGGAAGCTGGGTTTACATTCAGGCCCCAGCCCTCATTCCAATGGGAAGGCTACGGCCCGGGTCTGCCGCAACCTCTTTCCCTAGTAATGTCTGAATGATCATGAACATCTATGATCCGCTATTAGGTAAGCCGAAGAGATCACTAGGGAATCACTATTATCCGATTTCCAATTTCCGACTGCTGGACATAAAGGCCGCTCAACTATTTTGACCAGAACCTGCCCGGTCAGCTCGTAGAAAGATGGCGCGGGCCCGGGAGGAGTTGTGCACCTCATATTGCTGGTGGCTACGAGGTATAGCCCCGTGTCTTGAGAGTAGGTAGACAGTGGTCAGCAAAGTGGAGCCGGGTTGTAACGAAGGCTTGAGTGGGTGGTAGAAGGAGTACTGATGAAAGCTATGAAGGCCGGGAAACGAACCATGTTTCAAAAAAATTCAAATCAAAAGGCGATGGGGTCGAAACATCTTTAGAACTCTATGAAGAGGGTCTTGACATGGCAGGACCCAGCTTATTCCACATGTGTAAGTACGCAGTTTTCCTTTCTCTAACTATTCTACACAACCGAAGTGGAATCCAAAGGACCAAATGAAGGCACCTCCCACATTACGATCAAAGATACGTCGTTACCTCCCACCACTTATTCGAAGATCAAGTCGAAACTGCTCCCCTTTACCCAGCCCTTCTGCACTTTTAATGCTGGGAGTTGCCAACATCTCACACGATAGTCCAGGGACGCGGGCATGATACGCGAAGCCTTGATTGTTATTCTTGTGTATCAGCCTTACTTAGGGGCTGGCGGAGGATGGGGCTTCGGTTTAGGTTGAGGCTGAGGCTTGGGATGGGGACGAGGCCATGGTCGTGGGTTCGGCATCTTGACGGTTGCTGGACGGAGCCTGCTGGAAGGATAGAGTATGTGTCGTTTCTGGCTATGTTTTCGGGGTGTTTACTGATATACCGTGAAGTATGTAGGTGGTAGAAGCTGGTAGTCGCTATGTTGAAGGTGGGAAGAGAGGGGAAGCGAGCAGGACAACCTGGACTTCTTATATGTTTGCGCGCACAAAACCATTGCATGTTCTGCTGTCACAATTATTAACGGGAGATCAGTCATTCATAGTCAGGTGGGCTTGTAATGGTGGCCCAGGAGGAGTCATTACCGCGATAGGTGACATCGCTTATGTTGATATAACTAGTGGAAAGGGCGAATCTAATGCAATGACAGCTTTGTATGGGTTGTATCTGAAGTACTATCAAAGGTGCCAACGCTATGGCGGTTAGGACATTGAGCCATTGCATAGCCGGACTGAGAAGCCCGCATAGCTTGCCACCAAACCTTCGTTCCCCTCCACGTTTACTGGCCCTTTCCTGCCTGGAGCAGCCACGAATTAGAGATGACCTTGAAGATGATAGATCCATCCATCTGCTTGAAAACCAGCCCCTCCCTGTTCTGCCCCAACATCCCCTCCCCCTCGGCCTTTGCAAGTAGGTCCTCGATATCGCTCGCGAATGAGGAAAGCTTGACGTCTTTCCCAACGATGGGGACGTGGTCCATCTTCAGCTTCTTGCAGAAATTCGAGACCCGGGTCGGCTTCATCCACTTCTGCCGGTCGATGTCGTATATGTCGAAGACGTAGAAGTGGTGTTCGCCCGGCGCGAAGCCCATGCTGTTCGTGTAGATTGACGACCCGCAGAGCTCGCCCTGGATCGCCACGTTCCCCACTCCGGTGCTGAGGGTCGCGATCTTGCCTAGTATGCCCTGGCGCCTGGCGGTGATCCAGTGCCAGGAGTTGTCATCGTCCACCAGGTCATCCCGTCGGGTGCATATGCCAACTCGCTTGGGACCGTCCTGCTCAAGATGGGCTGGTAGAGCGGGCACTGCGTTGTACCATTGAGATTCTTTATCGATGCAATAGACTGTCATGGGGATTCCGTCGAGTTTCTCGGTGATCTGAAATCGGCTTTCACCGTGGTCCTCGAACAAGTCGGTAATATTCTGGGCTCTCGAACACCCGGGCTGGGGGAAGAATACCGGTGCTGGGCCAAGGACAGATTCCGGATTGTTTTGCGGCATTTCCCACTTCTTGATGCCCAGCTCCTTCTCGAAAGACATGGCCATCAGTATCCTCGTGGCTTCATCCTCGGGATATTCATTCTTGAGAATGTCGAAAACGGTAGTGATCTCAGAGAATGCTTCCAAATGGAAGACAAGGCCTTGAGAAATATGTCTTCCCCGCATTGTCGTGCGTACGAGATATCCTTTCTCATCATCCATGCTGTCCTCGCTGTTGGTGCAGTATTCCCAGAAGTAGCTGTTGTTAGGAAGGAAGCTGTCGATCTCAAAGTATACAACGAGTTGTCCCTCTTGAAACCCCTCTTGAGAATTCACCACAACTTTCCAGCCATCAATGGTAATATGATTGCGCCTTCTACTGATCGGCTCGACTCTTAAGATGCGACGAACTGTCACAAGCTTACGGCGGCTCTCCATCATGCTCTTTCATCAGTGGTGAAATCGCGACGGCTCTGAGGATAGTTAGGTGTCCCAGCAACGTGAAGGTGAAGCAACGGGTCGCTAGAAATGGCCAGCTATGCGGCGAAACGTCTTGGGTGGAATTAGAGTATAAAAGACCTTGGATATCAGTGGGGTTGTCGCTTCCTTCAGGGTGTTGAAGAAGATGCTAGTAGTTTCCCGAACTGGAGAACGAAAGAAGGAAATGGGTGCTTTAGCGACCGCAGATTTTGGGATTATCCCTACATGTAGGTACAAGGGAAGGAAAGACCTGGTTTATTAGTTGTTGTAGTAACAGCAACAGCGATTAACAAAACATACCATTCTAGCTACCCTAACAGCGACCAGGTCAGCCGCCGTGTGTTAAAGTGAGGGTCAAGGTCTAGCTACCAAGTACAGTAACATGTTCTACCGTGAGTATTGTGTATATATATAAGGCCTCTGCCACCTAGGTAGAGAGCTAGAAGAACCACAATGTATCCTCATTATCCTGTGTTTCAGCAGCGTGGAGATAAGTATTACACAGGATAATTAAATAATATATCAATGGGTATATGAAATTTCATGGACCTGGGAATAGTTCGTGAAATGAGTATGACATTCACCTATGTAGCTAGGTCTTTGTCCGATTACCATGCTTTGTAATTATAAGGACCATACGTGGTTACTACCTTGCACATACTGGTCCTGCAAGGCAATAGCCGCTACCTAGGTTCCACGATATAGTATTTCAGAAACTAACTCCCGACTACCACGCGTGGGAATCTAACAGCCTTGTGCAAGAGTCGGCTTGCTGGGGCAATCAGGCAAATACACCTTGCCCTAGTCTCCTGTTGGCGAACAGAGGGAGAAATCAAGGAGTTCTCAGAACCCCAAGTCAACAAACAGACTGCCGATTATGATGTACATGGAGCTGTCTCCCTATTTTGTGCTCATTAATGCCTGGCCTTCTCTAAGGAGAGTTTTAGGGATCTTATACAATTCGTTCATTGCGAAAGCATAGGAGAGCATAGATAATAACAAAATACGCCTTTACAATTTCCCCCGCTTAAGGGTTGGGGGGAAGCATGACGTGACAGAAATGATTCCAGATACATTCCGCAGAATGCTGGTTAATACCAGCGTACAGAATGAACGAAGAAATCAGACGCCAACTTACTATTCCTTTATATAAAGCAACGCATTTCGCAAGTGAGGCCAGAAGAGGTAGCCATGAAAGGATGGCTGCGACAGTGTGACAGGAATCGCGAGGTGAAATATCTTTTCATGCCCTCAGAACCACGCCTATGGTTAAATCTGATCCTTTTGGTCCTTGTGTATTTCCAGCTTTCTTCTCTTGACCTAAAATTCATTTATACTGTGTTCAAATTCTGTTCCGTAGGGATCATAATCCAGACAACAGTTGCTTAGATCGATTGTACTCTCGACAATGAACAGCCCCTTTTTGGCTGTAGAGTTCACGTATGGGACATGCTGCCATGGTGGGACAGTCACCCATCCATCATTCGTCAACAACATTGTGTAGGCCCTACTCAAAATCCATCTTAAAGGGTGGTCAGTGGTGTCGCTAGTTTCAGTTCAGAAGAAAAAGAAAGGTTTCAAGGGAGGACTCTCATCACCAGGTCTCCTGCCAATGTCACATAAGAAATGATAAATCAACACGAGAATTTAAATGCTTAAGTGATTTAAGTCCTATGGACGGAACTTTTCGTATAATTCAATCTGGTAACGACAAAATTTGATTGCGATGTGAACCCGGACAACGAAGCAAAACATCTCTTACAAGATGCCCTAGTAGCCTCAGGCGTGCGCACACTTCCCGAGCATCATGCGAATACAGCCAAAATCGTGGAACTTAGGTAATGATAGACATGTTTCACTGTGGTCGCCGTGCTCAGGCAAATTTTATCAATTGACCTTGTGTGGCACGTACGCTGAAGCTAGTACACTGTTAATTGTTAATCATCTTCCGTGTACCTCATCAATCCAGAAACGCGTCAAAACACAATCACTATTCTACAAGTACCTACCAACCATCACAAACTGCAAAATAGACAAAAACAGCCAATAAATCCGCAAACCCGACCATCTTCCTTACCTTCACCAGCAATCTCCGACCCCGACGCCCCCATCTACTACCCTCCCTTTCTTCCCAGCCGAAGCAAAGCATGGCGACAACACCACCCCACCACCTGCCCTTAGCCCTCCGCCGACTCTCTGCAGACCAGCTGCGCGATCTCGTGGGCCGCCTGCGGGCCGCGGGCCCTACGGTCGACGCGGCGGCCGACGCGCTGATCGACGACATGCTGCCCCCGCCGCGCCTCAAGTCTAAGAAGGCAGGGGCGGACGCCCGCGCGTTCGGACCCGTGGCCGGCGACCGCCGCTTCAACGCCGCGGACCTGCGCGAGCTCGCTCTCGGCCTGTGCCTCCTGGACCCGGGCGCGGGCACCGCGGCCTTGGAGGAGGTAGCTGGCCACAGGAAGGGCTGGAAGAGAGAGGAGAAGAAGGTGGAAGTGGGAGAGGGACCGGGACCGCTGGGCTTGCGGGAGCCGCACACGCCCACCTCGACGGGCGGGTTCGCCACTGACGGCGGCTCGTCGGACGGGTCCGCATCCGCATCCGCGCCGTCGTCTTCGTCTTCCTCGGTCGCGGGCATCGATAGCGGCGGCAAGCCGAAGAACAAGAAGAAAAAGAAAGGCGGCTTCAAGAGGTGGTTCATCTACTTCCTCGAGTCGCAGGAGTACGTCAACGAGGGGATCGCCTTCCGCGGCTACTGAGGTATGATATGACCTCAGAGCTGGATGCCGACTTGACACTCATCAACTGACTTCTTAGATCGGTTCTCGGTTTGCGAGATGGCGGTATCTACTTTACGAGACAACGTATAGGACGGCATTGTTGATCCGAGGTTGAGGGCCGCGTGGAAGGTTGTGAGGAAGTTTAAGGCGGGCTGGGAGAGGTCGGGTATGTATTCTTTCTGCCCTGTTGTACGGGAAGGAGCACCCCTGTGTGTTCGCTCATGTATACCGTCTTGGCTTTATGCCATAGATGGGTTAATTTAATGGAAGCCAAAGTCAATTGTTGTCCTACACCGGTTTCCACCGCCCTGTTATGCATTTCTGGTATGGATGAGTCTCTGAGCAATTATCTGTGCCTATCGTCAGCCTGGTTATACCCCCCTTTTCATTAACATCTTTCTAAGCATATTGACAGAGAGCATGGACGCGGTCACTATGTCTTTTGGCCAACCTGAATGTCACAAGCAAGCCATCCTGCCTCTACTATGGGTGCCAAAGATCTATGTGCGTTGCCTCTCAACTGCATCAAGTGGATGTAGGATTCCACCGGGAGTCAGGAAGAGTCAAGACAGCTCCACAAGGGGTCAAGGCCAAGGCCCTCTTAAAAGAATATCCACGGTATGTGAACCTGCACCTTCTCTACCCGATCGTCTTCAGGTTCTCAATTGCTCACGACGGCCGAGGGAAACCGTGAGCTGCGGCCGCCTCTCAATGAGTCATCGAAAAAGCAGAGTAGCAACGAGTCATGGATGGCCATGGCACAAGTCCGCGGGCCCGAAACCGGGTCCTCGTCCACCGGGCCATACAACAGCGGCGAAGATCACCGATCGATCATTACGGCTCCACGTCAGCGAGCGCAAGTCTGCGCTACACCCGAGCCGATGACGCGGACGGAATGCCAGGCGGGAGCAGTCCGTGCCTAGCCGTGCTAGACTTCTGCCGAAGCGCACAACCGACTCGGGAAGAAAAGGCGAAGCTAGAAAATATGTCTTGATAGCGGCATGAAAATTTTCGGCTAGTCCTATTCCGTACCCTCCACGTCTAATAGACCCGGAGACCGTTGGACCCGGGAAGGCCGTCTCCTCCCGATCTCGATGAGTGGTCTCGTCCCGAGTAGCTGGTGCAACTGCACGGACTAGGAACGTCCTGCTGGGAGCCACCCGTGTGGAGTTTGGGTCCCACCCGCACTGATGGCCGAGAGTCCCAATCGTGTTAGTACTAGCCATCACATAGCACTAGGAGACCCGTCACTGTGAATCTGGAGAAAGGCACTGACTCGAGGCTTAATTGAACGTGCAGTGCGCCATTTTGATGCAGTGGACAGGTACGTAGGCAAGGTGGTAGTAGGAACACTGTAATCGACTCTCAGTGGTTGTTTATGCGGCCTGGGCGTGCCAATTATTCTTACTATATACAACCTTCGCTGGGTAGGCGCAATATACGGTATTAAAAAACAATTATTAACCTGCGGCTGGTACATAGGTACACTCGCAAAAGACCCATATTTCTCCTTGGGAAGAATGGTTCCAAAAAGAAGCGTGTTTGTATCCAGTCCTGCATACACAAATCCTAGATAGATGAGGCTATTTGGCGTTCCACCACTTTTCCTTCCACCCAAGATTTATTCGGAATAACCAACGATGAGCTCGATCTCACAGGGACCGGGATAGATGTTGAGGCCGATGCCGTCAAGCCAGCGAGCGGCGTAGTCGAAGGCGTTCTCTACAACCCTGCCAGCACGGCCCTCGAAGACAGTGGAGCAGATGTCCGCATGGCACGTCCTCATGCCCTGGGCCTTGTAGCCGGCGGCCTCCGCCTGGATGACGGAGATGTCGGCGCCAGACCAGCCCTTGTTGCTCTCGTTGGCGAAGTCGAACTCGAACCAGGTAGACGCGTAGCCGCCCCACTTGTCGACGGGGATGCTGTCGCCGGGGGCGGCAGCGCAGATGCCCTGGGTGTTCTTGTCCACAGCGATGTACTGCGTGGCACCGGGCTTCAGCATGAACTCGACAGCACTGTTGCCATTGTACCAGCCGTCAATCTTGCCCGTGGGGCCAATCTTGTTGGTGCAGACAACCTTCCAGGGCTCCTTGTTCTTGCCGACGACCTTAATCTTGTAGTCGTACTTGTCGGCGATGTCCTCGGAGATCAGCATCTGGTTGCAGCCCCATTTGGAGCCGACGTTTCCGGTGTAGGCGATCTGAGCGGCGGTGGCGCGCTTGTTGGCCGCCTTGCAGAACGGGGTGTAGGTACTGACGACATCGGCATCATCAACAGGGTCGTCGGTTGCATAGGAGCCATCGGATGAGGAGCCATCGGAATCGCTGGACTCTTCAGATGAGCTGCTCTCGGTGGGAGCGGGAGCGCTGGGATACGACGACGCCGCAGAGGTCGGGGCAGAGGGCTGGTCCTCTTCGGTCTGATAGGTGGCGGGCTCGACTTCCGCCTCGGGGCTCGCGGAAGGTTCAGCGGCAGGGGCAGGGGCCTCGGCCGGGGACTCGGCACCTTCCTTCGATCCGTCATACGTGTTGATCCAGCTCACCAACTTACCATCGATGGTGGCATGGACCATCTCACCAACATTGCGCGCCTTGTGGTGGAGATCAGCATGGCGGTGTCTGTGGGTGGCACGTCCAGCGACGTTGCTGGCACCCATGGCGGCAAGCAGGAGAAGCGAGTTGTTGATATGCATTTTTGCTTGTGTTTTTCTTTCGAGTATACGATAGCGTGAATAACCAGAGTGTTATCTGAGACTTTGAAAACAGTCGCGTCGGTTTAAGGAGTGACAGTGAGCAAGCCCACGGATAGTGACGACGTTGTTGTGAATAAAGAGCGACGAAGTCTTCACGTTGGTTCACATAAAGGGAAGGAGAAAAAAGGGAAAAGAGAAACAAGCAATCGGAAAGGGGGGCCAGCCGGCTTACATACCTGACGGATTTGGACCCCCATGCCGTCCTAAGGGCACCTAAGGCAGTTAGGAATTCTACCCTAAGTACGTCCCCTAGTAGGTAGGATTCTACCCGACATTAGGTCGCAAAAATCCTGCTCATCAACGGTGATACTTCTTGTGGGGGGCGAGACTAGCTGCATTCTTCTCCTGAGGGATCGCCATTTAGTCAGGAACAACAACCAATCCCCCTGGCTAGCGGAGGTAACTGCATGATGCACTAATCGCCCCTGAAATTGATCCAGCCCAGACTAGTATCGATCCACACCCCTGTAGAACCCCTCTGGGATGTTATTGGCTGGTCTGGGACGCAATTCTAGAACCTTGCATGATGGGGTTGCACTCTGTTCAAAGGATGCCGTCCAAGTGAGACGGACAAAGAGCAGAAGATGGTAATATTCCGGGAGTTGTGTATTGTTGTATTAGTCTAGGGACAGGCCCGATAGGATAATTTTCTGTGTTCCTCCTACCCGTCCCATTATCGGATGCTCCATGCTTGTCCTACCAGCTTTGTAGGCTATTAAGTGGATAACAGCTAACTAGTTAGAAAGGCTGCAAGGTTACGTGGCAGACCCCACCCGCAGCGCTTGTACCTGGATTATGTATGCCGACTTTCAGTACCTGCAGAGATACCCAGTATTGCTGTGCCAGGATTCAGGTACGCTGTACAATGATTGGCCTTGAGTGACTGAGTCGCATTTTCGTCTTGCTGCACAAATACTTCAGCGCAGCTATGCACGAATATTCACAAAACGATCACTAATAACTTACTAAGGCAGGTTATTACGTGTACACTTGGGGTTTGACGACTCCCCTTTATGGCGCGTTGTGGCTGAGCACGCCTATCTGACCATTTCCGTCAATATCGAACCAGGGCAACACAGGGCTATAACCTCATATAATTTCTCCAGGGGTAGGCCATTGTTCAACCATCCCCCACTTACTATTCCAGCTTTAAAGGGTACTGACTGTCCTAAGCAGATATGATAGCGAATGCTTCCCATATAAAAAAATCATATATGATCTATTTGCCGCATCTCTTACTTAGATGTGAATATATTTGATCATAGCTGGTCATCAACGATGAAACTCCATATCAACACAAATCGTGACAATTGCGTGGCATCTCCTCATCTCCTTATTGTCTCCACCTACCTAATCTTAAATGCCTGTACCATATCATCTGTGCTTCTTAGTGGACCATGAGGAATATCCTCCAGAACTTAAATCGAGCTTGGCCCAGGACAGGCAGTTCTAGGCTCCCAGCCAATGGGGGTGGATATCTTGGCGCCGAGATAGGGCGCATATGCCCGAAAAGCTTCAGCCATCCAGGGCCTATCCGTCCCAACATCCAATATATATTGGACACTTGAAGAGCTGTCTTGGGCGCCAATGGTCGGTTTCTCGACGCAGGTACGCCCAAGGCCCCCTGCCCGTAGCCCCTTGAGCGAAGAGGAGGTGGAGATGAACTAGATGAATCAGCCATGGTTCGCAATCCATCTGCAGTCGGTGCACAGCCCATGTCTCCTGGACATTCAGGCCCACCGGAGCTTCCCATGGCGTGATTGGCAAATTACCCACTGCGCAAGTGCCAGCACAATAAAACAGGACGCTGAATCGGCGAAGCTTCGAATAGAAGAATTCGCTGCACTGATTGAACAGTTGGGGACGCGGGAGGTGAAAACTGGGGGGAGTGCTGTTGACGAGATCATACCATCGATAGCGGCCTTGGCCGGTCTACTATGCACGACGTCTGCATGATTTCCGCGACTTGTAACATTACGACAACATTGAGAATGCGACTAATAGGCGTTGAGCGCCCATCTTACCTGGTGGTCTTATGCGAGCCTAATCAGAGCAGATAGCTACATAATATCTGTCTTAAACATCCAACGGGGCGTTAAAAGGGAACCAACTGTGCTCTTAAATTAACGCCGCGGTACGAGCGCGAAACGAGAGGTTGTCATATCGAGCTTTCCTTCCTGATAACGCGACCTATAACACGTGACATGTACATATGACTGAGCTGGCTGTGACTGGCTCTAGCTTAATAGCGCCCGGGTTAAGGGTCTGTTTTGTTTAATGCCGAACGTTGAGCCTGACAACTGACAGCATATGATGCCATGACTCCCCTTCAACAAGGCTATCATTCCTTGGAGACTCAGACAGTCCGACGCTGGAAGCGCCATGACTCCGCATGACACGTGAGGGATTACAGTACGCGTCGGAAGGGCTGAGGAATCCGGGGTCTCTTTTCTGGAACCTCTCCATCCATCTGTTTAACGGCGTGGTCTATTTATATATGGGCGGTAATAATGATCGCTCGCGTCATGTTGACGACGATTACGTTGAAATTTTCTATCCCACTCCGCGTTCCCTTTGTTAGAACACTAGACTCCACATCAGAGAGGATATGATAAAGATTACCCCCTAACCCTCGCGATAATGATTGGCAGCACAAAGGGGTACTCGGTTTTCGCGACTCCGGTGGCTTATCTAGTCGCTTTACTGCTGCCGAATAAGCGAAGTTTCGATGCGATGATCTTGGCCGCTATCGCGTTTGACAATGGGGAGCTTTCAACCATGACTCCGAGTGTCAGGTGCCTGGTGTGAAACTGCAGATCAGGTCTATATATAGGTAGGAACCAACGCTCCCTGCTGCCCGATATATGGCAGGTCAGGAAAGGGATGCATACTATAAGCGCTATTACCTCGTCGAGCCCCTCTGTGCAGTGGCTAGTCAGTCACTCCTGGGCTGTCATCCTATTTCCTGACACCGAGCTGCTATGGCGATATTGCTAACTCGGGAAACGATAGGAAGGATGTCGCAGAAAAGACCCCTTTTCGGTTAGGCTATATGGAGCGGGGCCCTACTGGCCCACTGGCTCCTATGAATAGAAGGCTCTCAGAAAACCCCTCACACCGCTCGTTTTCTTCCTTTCTTTAGGTCTGTCAATATATCCTCATATACTGATCCATTCTTGAGCGTGACAAAGGAATAACAACAACGCCAACCTATCTCTCGGAGACGGCCCCATGGGCTTCGGCAAGTGGGCACGTCGTAAACAACGCCTGTCACCACAGCCCTCCCCCTAATGAGCTGTCCTCCCGACGACATATTGTATGCCTCTGCTCTCTTATAAATAAGGACGCATACGGGAATATGGAAGTGCGCAAATCATCACCTCTCTGAACTCGTCGAAACGGCGGTAGAATTAGCTATATATTAAAGGATAACCCTTACGCCAGTGCTTACGGGCATCAGACAGGTCCCAACAGCCACTACACAAAGAAGCGATAGCGTATTCATAGGTGTCCGGGGAAGTTTAGCCGGATTTATATACATTGATTCTTCGGCGGCCAAACTTTCCCCGTCGTCCTCATGTTGGAATCATTTTCTTCGTACCTTACGTTTTTTGCTCCTGATTCTCGCCGTCTTATTGCGGTTTTGACAGACGTCTTCATATCCTATCTTGGAATCCGTTCCACAGCTTACAGAAGGTTGTCCACATTCGTTTTCTGTCAGAGAAAAGGGTGCAACAGCGTGAATGGCCAGAAGACGCAGTCTTCCAACAGGTGGGTAGCAGTATATTAGACCAGTAACGCCTGGCTTTCCTTCCAATATACGGGAGGAAAAGGACCTTATATATACACCTACAACCCCCTGTATAGCCCTTATCTAGAAGGTCCCACATTGGTCCGTGATATTTTCAGTATAGGTATATCCATGTTGACTTCCACGGAGGCATTCTGGCAACGTACAGATATCCAACGATTGAACTAAAATATTTCCGGTATTGGTGGAGTTCTCGCACACCGTGTGGCATTCACTGGCCGTCCCGACCTCAAGCAAGAAAACGGAAGATCTCTCTGGACGCTTAAGAACGATAGAGTATTCTTGCCTAAACCTAATGTAATGGCCCCTGGCGACAGCTTTCCCCCTTCCTGCCGTGCGAGCTGTTATTACTGACCCATTAAGTTATGCAATAACAAGAAACTGGACCTTCCGTGCTCTCAGGAATGGGACTCTCTTAAGGGTCTTCGTAGAGTTCCTTTATGGTGTCTACCAATGTTCTGATGCTTGCACCCCTCGGGCAATGCTTCCACTCTCTGCCATCCCGTATGCAGTAAATCCCGTTATTTAATCGAATCGTACAGCTTTTCGTTACCCCGGCCTGGTGCCACTTCGTTAATAAACTTCGAAGTAGTTAGTAACATATAGGCATTGGAGAGACCTACAGCATCACTCCGTAACACGCTCTCTCGAAGCAACTTCAGACCAAAATCCTTGTCGGCGAATAACTGGTACAGCCTCTCGAGGTCGACGTTGTATGCCCGGGCACACGCCTCAACTAGGGTCCGGTCCGGTATCAACGGGTACTGCTGGGTCATGCAATTCGTGAAGCCGAGGTAGGTGACCGGGGCGGGGTGCAGGTAGGCGGCGATGAGCTCGAGGGTGTTTCCCTCGCATTCGGCCGGGCCGTGCCGGCAGACGATCGAGCCGTCGTCGTGCGGCGTCCCGATGTATGAGACCTTGAAGTCGACCATGTGGTGGACCTGCTCCATGGTCGGCACCACCAGCTCGCTGAGGCAGTACTGCGCGTCCGGGCACTTGCTCATAATGTGGATCTCGAAAGGTACTCGTTGGCCCTGGTTCATCTCGTTGGTGCCATCGGATCTTGCTACTGGGGCCCGGTGCTCGGACAGAGAATTGGCAAGGCGCTGTCCCGCGTAAGCAAGCACGGCGGCAGCGCTGGATAGCACGTAGAGTAGCGTCGCGATCATGGTTACTAATAGGGCTGGAAAGCGCTTTTCATGGATGGAACAGGGGATAATCGTGCTTATGCCAGTCAACAAGAGGTGTAACTTATAAGGAGTTAATAAGGTTTAAGGCTACGGGCGCGCTCTTCCCCGGGCAAGTTTAAAAGGCATGCTATCTCGCAGGGTGCCCCTGAGTAGGTACTTATAGTGAATCCCAGGCCGGATGATAAGGTTTCGGGACTCCGCGCAGTTGCGGCCTGCATGTGTCCATAATGGTAATGATAATGATGCATAGAGCGCTCATGGCCGGACGAGTGAGATTGAAGTGGTCGGTTATTCTTTCCCCACCCGTCAACTGTATTTGGGTACCATCACCACACCTTTTTCGATGTCGTCATCCTTGGATAATGTTACGAAGTCTTGCCACCTCGAGTCGACACGTCCACAACCTATCGAAAGCACGATATGTTGGCGAATTCTACAGAGGACCTTCCTACTTGGGCAATCCTCACCGCTCGCGAAGTGCCTGGAATGCCTCTATGACTTCCGCACACGTTGTGTGGCACGTTATCCACTGTTGATATCGATAGCGGCTTAGAGGAGTAGGCGGATTCTAGTTCGTATACACTGGAGAAGATATCGATATGATCTTAGATATTTCAAGACATATGCGTCTTCTCGCAATTGGGCCATTTTCAGGTCCAGGTTACCGTATTTAGAGGCATGTGGAAGATCGGCGACTGCGGGGTGACAACTAATTGTGCGTAGTTTAAAGTGTAGACCTAGGCAGCCCAACAGGGAGGTTCCCCACGAGGTGTGGTCGTTTCCAAGGTTTTTACAGCACGAGTCCCGAGAAAGGGGTAGCCGAGGTAGCATACGTAGGTGCAGGGGACAGGAGTGGGAATCCGCATCTTTTGGTCGAATTAATCGAAGCGGTCCACGTTGTTCTATCATGAGGAGCGCGAGCAGGGCAAGCAAACTGAATTGACCAACGACTTGAATTATTTTGTCTGTGTATCTGGTGAAAGGTGCCAGTCGTAGTAAATTTCCCAAGGGAATTAGGGCTTCAGTCGCCATTCGTGCCAAGCACTGTACTGCCCACCCTAACCGATCAGTGTCTTCCAAGGTTCTCTTATCGAGCCCCTAATGTGGTTGCTAGTTATTCTGGGATTTCTTCTTGTTTACGGGGAGCCCGGAGTGGTCGGCTAGTGTCTGGTGTGTTATCGAGTCTGTACTGATTCACTTTCGCTGCGCGCCATTTATCTAACAACAGTGGCTTCATCGAGCCTTCATCTAGCTTCTGAAGAGTCCCTGGGGCTTCCGGGACGTCACACGAGATTATATATAGACTCAAGGTCAGGCGGGTAAGGACGGCT
>QJNZ01001160.1:0-23825 GCA_004155055.1 Monosporascus sp. CRB-8-3 | reverse complement strand
GTCCTGGGCCTCGATGGCCATGAGCAGGGAGCGGAACCACTCGAACGAGCCGAAGTCGCGGCAGATCCAGAAGAAGTAGACCTTGGAGAGGCGCGTCTTCTGCTGCGGGTAGTTCATCCGGTACCAGATGGACTTGAGGATCGACGCGAACGGCGTCACTCCGATACCCGCCCCGACGAGGACCGAGACCTCGTACTTGAAGACGTCCTCCGACGCGGATCCGAAGGGCCCGTCGATGTACACGCGCGGCAGCACCCGCCGCAGAGCCGGGTCGACTTCGCTGTTCTGCTGCCCGTCCACGCCCACCACCTTCGAAGCGTCTTTGTCGCTGCTCCCTTTCTTATCGAATTCGCAGCCGAGTGTCGCCGCCACCGCTCGGGTAAAATCGCCGACCATGCGTATGTGGATCGATATGTAGTCCTCCTCGGGCGCGCTCGTCAGGGTAAAGGGATGGTATTGCCACAATGACACCTCGGGGCAGCAGAAGAAGATGTACTGCCCGGCCCTCGTCTTCGTATTTTCCTTCTTGATCTGAATCTCGCAGACGTTGCTAGGATGCTGGATGACCTTCGATATGTACGTCTTATGCCGCCCTCGGAGCTCACGGGCAATGCGCTCGGCCAGATATATGTAGCCGCCCACCGTCCAAAACTGCCAGAAGACTCCGATGGAAGAGGCACCGAGCGAGACGCAGAAAGGGGCGAAATCCGGCTGGATCATGCAGAATGCACCGTGGAAAGACCAGAAAAAGAAGAAGACGATAAACATGTGGTGGGTGTACCAGAAACGCTCGTAGTTCGCTCGCCGGGGCTTCTCCATGGATGTCAGCACCATACCCGTGAGCGCAATCAACATGAAGTACCCCGTCCAGCCGGGCCCCGTCGCGAAGTTAGCCACTAGCCACCCATAGAAGCCCAGGTTGTGTTTGCCAGCGATCAATCCCAAGTTGACCCAATGGGCAATCGTATGAACCCAGGAGAAGAAGAAGATGGACCATGCAGTAGTGATGTGGAACGTGATGTTCTTGTCGAACTGTATTATGCCGTTCAGCGGCGTTTGCCTAGCATAGGAGATGAAAGTTCGGCAGACTGGAAGCAGGATCAGTGCCACGTCAACATGAAGCACCAAAGCGGCTGCTCTTGCGATCATGAACGTTGGCCCAAACAATTCTCTCCCTTTTTGCAGGTTGTCCTTGACGGCATAGTGGACGAAACCGAAGGCGAATACCATCGCATGGAGAACTATGAAAACGAACACGAAACTGCAACGCTGGTTAGCACACTTGCTCCCATAGCCTGGCTTACTGATGGCACGCACAATCTCCTATAACCTTCGTTGATCATCCACCGGTCAAACTTTTCCTTAGCCGTCAACTCCCTCTGCCGCTCTTGCGTCATCTCTCCCGAAAGCAGCATCCTCGTTAATGGCGTCCATCTTGATCGCTCGGTCGGCTTCTCCGCATATTGGCCGCCACCCCATTCGTAACCTGACATTTTGACAAGTGTCTGTAATAGTATTCCGTCGTTAAGTCGCCTTCAAAAAGTCGGTTCTGAGACGAGCTTTCCACGCGCCACCGAGGCGAATCAAAGGCCCAGACCCAAACACTTGACGGATCAAGCCTCGCGTTCCGCCTCTTTAATTAATTATCTCCTCCGTTTACAATTGGTCACCTGTCCTCTCGTCCGGTTAAATGGCAATTCAGAGCCTGCTGAATGAAATAATAGATATCGAAGTGAGCGTCGAAGAATCGAATACGGCACGGTTACTATGCGTAACGTCCGGCAATGGGTTAAAAAGAACGTATATGTTGGGCTAAAATCTATTAACGAAACGAAATAAGTTCCTGTCAGTCAACGGGACATGAGGGCGCAGCGAGCCAGCGGCGAAGGGAACGATGATTTGCTTCGTGCGGGTTCGAGAAGGAGAGTGAACGAAAAGAGAGCGATCAGTGCTTCTCCATGCATGGAGAGGCGGGATGTGGGAACGGGACGGGTGATATGGCAGCTTGCCAAGCCTTCAAGAAAACATCAGTCGATTTCTTCGTAGATCATACCTTGGATATGTGGGCCACACCCGCCGGCGGCTCCGGGGTTCAGAAAGCGCCCGATCCTGCGGGTAAGTGCTTGGTATCTCGCGAGGATGGTAGCTCACGAAAGCAAAGGACCATGGGGGAAGAGAGTACAATAAGGGGACAAAACAGAAGTTAACTTGACCTCAACTGAAAAGGCCCATGGATACTGGGTGGTATTAGAGACTTGCGGCAACCAAGGACAACTAAGGAAGACCCTCAGTAATTTAATGCCGCCGCTCGGTACCTTAGACATTTTGACGAGAGTAAGGGACACGAGCGCCAAAAGAGGAACCTTAACTGTTAGAGCCTAGTGATGTGGTGTAGTACAGAGACCTCTTGGCCAGATGCAACACCAACTTTGGTCGAGGCATGACGATCTCGAAACAAGCCTATACGGATCTGGACTAGGAAATCGTAAGAATGTGGGTGAGAGTCGTCAAGTAGGCTCAAACAGGGCCTTGGCCGCGTAACAGCGCACCAAACAATCAATGGGAACATTAAGAATGCCGTTGCCGGTTCCCGAATCTCGAAATCGAAATCCAGACCGGCCCGCACCCGGCCACCGTGAAACCACGAGACTTCGATGAAAGCTGAATACAAATCTACCTACGTATCCGCCCAATAGTGATCTTCCCAAGCTCATCGGCAGAATATCAGAGAATTGGGCGAACTGGCCAGTATCTTCTCAGGCTTGGACGGTATTATTACTCACCCAGTGTATGGGAAGAAGGGACCCCTCTGCCGGAGATTTGCGCGAGGATGGTGGGTAATGGCACGATTATTTCTCAACAGGATCCAGAACAAGCCTGGACATATATCAAGCGCTTTAAAATGCGAAACCAGGGTTCAGGTTGCAATTGGCGATTGCCCGATACATTATGTAGGTAGCCCTCAACACTACTGACTCCCCACAAATCGGAGAACAGAATTCAGAGTCTGTGGTTTTGCGAAGGAGGAAAGACGGCACTGAGGACGGGACTTGGATTTCATGAACGGAACATTTTACGCAACTCTCGCGCGGAAAATTCGGAGGCGGGCGTCGCGGTAGGGAGACCCCCCTGATTGGCTCGTCCTGGCCTGAGAGTCTAACTCTAGCCCCTGAGTGATAGCCACCGTCGTGGGTCGGTTTCGTCCGGGGGTCCTGTAACACAGCTGAGACGCACGGATTGGGGGGCTATTAACCTATGACATATAGACAGACAGGCCTGATAACCGGCCTTTTCGCGCCGCCTCTTTCTCGAACGACAGTAAAAGCGCCGCCGGACGGGACCGAAGTGGCCAGCTGGGCAAAGCCTCCACTGGCAGGCAGGTTGTCAGCCCGACGTCTCGCATACTCATTCTATTCCTGTTATTAAAAGAAGACTCTATTAATAATACTATTGGCGGTTTAAGGAGTCAAATCCTAACGGCTAGACTAATCGGCGTTTGGAACACGCCGATGACTACCTACAATTAATATGAGGAACAGCGACTTTGGGAAATGATAACGGCTTGAAGGAACGAAGCTCTTACTGGAGCTTGCGGGGCTTATCTAAACGACACCTATATCTAGCCATCTAGATGCATATGACGCCATGGAAACTTAGGCAAAACCTCGCACCTCAAACCACCACATATCGCCCGATATCGCCTTACTGGGACATAATCCCGGTCGAGTTTCTTGGGTAGAACCGGGATTCATCGAATCTAATATGTACCGACCGAGAAGCGATACACTCTGCCGCAGGATAACTTTATACGCGATAGTATAAGTGGGTGTAGTCAAGGCATCCTGCAGGGCTAGGGGAACGAAGGTATCACATCGCCAGCGAACCGTAAATACCATACACATCATGTACTGACCGGTCCCATTACGTAAGCCTGGTGTCTATTGTTCCTACGTCACGCAAACGACGCAAATCTTCATGGTACAGAAGTGGAAGGTTCATTATAGTAAGTCCAAAGGTGCGCCGCGGAGATACGCATGGTGCCGAAAACAACGTAACATCAAACCAGAGCCATCATGGCATATTCCTCATGAACTTCATTCTCATTGCCTCCCGCAAATAGCTCTATCCACGACACATGGCATGTTCGTGCGCGTAATCCGTGAAGGAAACCCAAAACCGTAATGATGGATCGATCAAGACGCCAGGAACTCAAGCGTCAAAAGAGTAGTCTGAGGGATATACGGATCTGGATTTCATTTTGTCGTCGACTCCTTGTCCCACTCGTTACCACAAACATCCTAAATAGCGTACTTTCGGGTCCACTCGCGAGCTGTAGCCTCATATCTCGCACGATCCGTCTTGTAAACATGCGCAATCTCGGGAACTAGGGGGTCGTCGGGATTGGGGTCGGTCAACATAGAGCAGATGGAAAGCAGAACTACGCATGTGTCAGTCAACTGTTCGGAACAGACCACGGGAGACGGCATGGGAGTAGTTACCCTTAGAGATGGTTAAAGCCGGGCTCCACTGGTCTCGCAGGATGTCCAGGCAGATACTGCCGTTGGAGTTGATGTTGGGGTGGTAGATGCGCGTGGTGAAGTTGACCTTCGGCGGCTTGAAGGGGTAGTCTGTCGGGAAGTGGATGGCGAGGAAGAAGACGCCACCAGAGTACGGTGAATCACCCTACATAGAACTTGGGTCAGCACCTAGCAGCACATACGATCGCGCTCTTTTCCATAATTGGCCGCTTCTAAAGTCAAGAATACACCATCGCGAAGATAAACACACGCGACAGAGCCCTAACCAGAGGATAACGAAGAAAAGAGGCGAGAGCAGATTTTCAGGGGTGTACTTACAGGACCCATGATCGTCGCCTGCCAGTGGAACTATAGGCGACAAGTGGTTAGTAAACTACATCTAACGGAGCGTACTCAAGGCGAATCGCGAGATCACTAGCTCGCTCGTTTTCACCCTGCGGTTGTAGTGGAGCGTCGGGAATGATGCCTTACCAAGTCTTCACCGACTGGACCAGCAGAGCATGACGAGGGAGGGTCACTATAAAAAGAAAGAAGTCAGTATCTCCGCACCAAAGAGGCAAAAAAACAAACATGTGCTCGAGAAGTGCTCCAGAGCGACGGTGTAGAGAGGTTGTGGTCGATATAGTAAGGCTGGCATGCTAATCACGACCTGGACCCCGCTCTCTCCCTCGAGGTTCTCACATGCAGCCCCACCTCACACGCTTCTCCCCCCTGACGGTGAGGATAGGAAGAGGTAAGAATATCCCCAGAGGAGTCAAACGGGCGGCAAAACTGAGGAGAAGTGTCTTCGATAACGTACCGGCCCAGGTCTGTCAGTTCCTTGTTGATCCGCTTCAAGGCCATTGTGTAGGGGTAGGAGAGAGGCGAGTGTCGGAAGGATAAGTCTCGTCTCGACTATGCGTTGTTTCTGGCGTCGCTGTGGTTGTGGACAGGCCAGGCTATTTATACCAAAGAAGTTAGTAATGGAAGGTGGAAGAAAAAGATCAGTAGGTTTGAAATTCTTTTTAAACTAGGTCTTGCTAGTTGTAGACTTTGGTATTTGGGGGTGAATCGCGGGCAACGAACAACAGGCTAGGAGGATGATACGGTTCTCAAAGGATATCTGTAGCCCTAGTAAGGAAACCGGGAGGACATACCAGAAAATGATGAATGAGAAAACGTGATTAATAACAGTTCAGTCGCTGAGATGATAGATGGCGGTATGTATTCCGCCTGTCGAGATGGTGATCGTGGCAAGTGGTCGCCAGAAATTGCTGATGCAATGGATGGATGATGATGAGTGTTTCGGGGGTTAGAAGAAGATTCGGTGCAGGTTAGTGGGGGAAGAGGGAGAAAATAGAAGGCCGTTTGTTGGTTTTGGCACTGAAAACCTGGAAGACAACCAGGTGACAGAATTGGGGCGGAGACACCAAGGAAAGAAAGCCAGCAGGTGTACGGAGGTACATGATCAGGATAACCTGCTATCAAAAAGAACAAACACTCTATCGCCTTCCACCGCCTACCAGATGATAGGCTGCAAGAACCCAAAAGACGGTTGCTGACTCGCGCTTTCCAGCCCAATGGCAACCCAGAACCCACCTATAATATGTGTGGCGTCCTCGCCGCACACAGCGCTTACAAGCTACAACAGACCGCTGCTTACCCTGGACTCGGTTTTGCCGGGGCTGCCAGGCGGGTAGGTGCCCACCGGCCGCTGTGGACAGGCGCCAAGATATTTGTGCAGCCTTATTGGACTGCTGCGCCACCAACCAGGTGTATCCCATGCCACCTCAGCTGGCAGGAAGCGGCGAAAGGATTTCCGCCTCAGTTTCCATCTGAATTTCTCGAGGGTAGTCATCGGCAAACATGACGTTGTCAGCTGGGCATCGCTCACTTCTCGGGCTTATTAATCATGACTATATCTGTATCGGATTTCGTGATGCATGATTCAGCTTGAACCCTCAAGCGTCCATAGAATACCGACTACGCCGGTTACCTGATCTACCGGGTTTCAACCCAGTGACTTACCATGCTGATGTGTATCAATCCGGCTGGCTCGGAGATCTTCATCCACATGCGCAGACGACTACTGCCGAAGAGTATTGGCGTGGTTTGGACCATACATGATTTATTGGTATCAGATATGTTAATGCCATATTTGTTTTGCTCCTCCAAAAAGCTCGTCTACACCGCGATAGAAAACCGCAAAACTGTCCAGGCGCGGTCCCCAGTCGCGAGTGGCATGGCACCATGGAGTAAAGAGTAAATGACCCATAGACCGCCTCCACCGCAAGAATGGTTGTGCCATTCATCTTTTTGCTTGGGCTGTATTGGGTAGCCTGGACATCCACTTTTCCTCCACCATGAGGGTGTTAACAGATCCTCAGCCATGTATCGTGAAAGGCCGGCGAATAGTTGCAGTCGCGTATCTGTTTCAGATGTAGGTAGTATCCTATTAGGCAAACGCCTGTATTCCCGTTATCGCTCTCCCAAGTATGAGGCCTGCACTAGGAATTAGTACCTAGCTATTATCTCTCATCTGTGAAGAGGGAGGGAGCGGGGAACTTACTGTGGATATCACTCTGCCCTTCATATGTCTGCGTCACGAACAAGTTCGCCACGTGTCTACCGATGCCATATTCATCACTAACCGCGTTCCCGCCAAATATCTCCTGGAGCACCCTCGCGTTCACCAATGCGCGGTCACAGTTCTGCCTCTTCACCATGCTGATCATCTCGGGCGTTGCCTTGCCCTCGTCCTTCAGGCGGCCAACCTGTATTGCCGCCAAGACACCGTAGGCGGCATCCGTTGCGGCGTCCGCAAGCTTCTTCTGTACTAGCTGATACTTTGCGAGGGGGTTGCCCTTGAACTGTTTGCGCTCCAAGGCATATTCCCTTGCCCTCGAGATACAGTCCTCGAGAGCGCCCATTGTGCCCATCGCAATGCCGTAGCGGGCGCTATTCAAGCATGCAAAGGGGCCCTTGAGCCCTTCGATATCGGGAAACATATTTGCCTCGGGCACGGGGCAGTCATCGAGCTGAATCATGCCCGTAATGCTCGCCCTCAGTCCGTTCTTGTTCTTAATCGGCGGGGTATCCAGCGTACCCGGCGGGCAATCCCTCCTGTCGACTAGGAAGCCCCTGATCTTGCCCGTCTCCTGGAACTTCGCCCAGACCATAAGCACATGGGCAATGGGCGAGTTCGTGATCCAGGTCTTGGCGCCGCGGAGCAGGAGGTACCCCTTCTTGGACGGGTGCGGCCGTGCCGTCGTCTCCATGGAACCGGGGTCGCTGCCGTGGTTTGGCTCCGTGAGGCCGAAAGCGCCCAGCACCTTGCCCTTCGCCATGTCTGGTAGGTACTTCTCCTTCAGCTCGGGGGGGCCGAACGCGTGGATGCCACCCATAACGAGAGACGACTGCACAGACATGGCCGACCGGTAGCCGCTGTCGACTCGCTCCACCGCCCGTGTAATGAGTCCCGACGCCACTGTAGACACGCCGGCGCAGCCGTACCCTTCGAGGTTAGCGCCCAGCAGGCCTAGCTCGCCCATCTCGCGTAGGATCGCGGGGTCGTAATGCTCGTCCCGGTAGGCTTCTAGATGGCCTCTGGTTAGTGTCCCGAGCCAAATTGTGCATCCTTGGGCCGAGTTGATGCAGATTAGGTAGACTAAATCACTTACGGAGCACCCGCGGTAGCAACCGCTCCTGGCAGTACCGCTCTGCCGTCTCCGAGATGGCGAGCTCTTCCTCAGTGAAGAGCGTGCTGCTCGCTAGCGGGTCTTCCCACTTGAATGGTGGCGCCAACATCGTCGAGGCATGACGTCCCCCGGCGGCTGCTGCTCGCAGCCTCAATGGAGTGGCCAGAGGCCTGGCGCACTGTCGAATCGCTGGACGAAACATTGCTGCTCTTTCGAGCCGGTTCGCAAAGAGTGAGCCGAAGATTGAAGGCCGCTCATTTGTTCAAATGGGTGTGAGGGATGGATCGCTGCAAAGCCGAGGTCCAGTCGGAACGCCGCCCACTATGATTTCGGACACTGTTCAATCGCCGGCACTAGCCTTCGGTAGCCTGGTAGGTGAAGCCCACCCGAGATCGGCGAGAGAACATTGTTTATCTTCAACATTGCATGTTTAATAAAGAGGAATAAACGTAGACTTATGATTATTTAATGGCATATGTGTATAAACTCTACCAGTAACTAGTTAACGAACCTGTAGCGTGTATTTATACTGTTTCCTTTACGTTTTATGATTTATATCCATGATATTTTTTCACTTTTATTCCTTTGCCCTTTTTTAAGACTTAAATACTTACCCGTAGCTCTTTTGTTGTGGCGTTCTGACGCCAATTTTGCAAGTTGATATGGAATAGTCCCAACAGTTGTATCTAAAGGATAATGCAGATAGGCATATGCCTCATTATTTGGTAATGGTCCTAAATATGACTGTTTCGCAACTTCTTTGAAGAGCATGCCTAATGGATGGCTCTTGCCATCATTCCACAGCTTTGACGCCTCCGAACCGGACTGTGGAAAGCGCGTTCCAGAATCCCTCGTGACGTTCATAAGCCTTACGGCATAAGACATGATTAAACCCCTACCTCGCATTTTCCGCTGAGTCCATGAGTACGAAGCACCCTCTCCGACTCAATACCTAAACCTCTCTACGACCATGACCCTATTCAGCGCTAAATGGGAATTATCCTAATGCTGTATCAATATCATATTCCTCGTAGCTTCTCGCCCTTCTCAAGCTTACACTAGAGATCTCAATGTTTCCATTGGCATGCGTATCCCAGCTCATGCAGCATCACTGGCCAACGTCGAGGGAGTCTCACGATCGTCTCTTGAACCAGCAACGACCAGATTCAGCAAGCGTGGGCCCTGGCAGAGACGCTGCTCACAGATACCGCTCTCCTGACCACAGGTCGGCCTCTTTCTCAGAGCCCCTTACGGAGAACAGTCGAGAATGTGAAGATGACCACTGGCTCTTCACAATGGAAAGGCACAATGTTTCTCAACTTCTGGCTACCTCCAGAACCTTACCCAGCCACGAATCCGGGAGGACCTCAGAGAGTTCTTGTACGGAATTCCTCTCGGCACCATCGGATGATCCTGGAAAGAGTTAGGAACAGAAGATGCAGGAAGATCTAGTCTCCACCTGGTTATTTTCCACGACTGGCCTTGATGGCCCTCTCAGTTCTAGGTCTGACAGCATAGGAACTGTTCCCAGGCCTCTAAGCACCTCAAATACTAGGCCCTCGACACCTAGTTCTAATGATTTAGCCAGTCCTCAACGGCTGAGAAAGAAAATTTGGGGCACGATCGACTGGGCGAAGAGTTTGCCCAGGAGAAGACCCCGGCAGCAACACAACACATCCGAAGCATCATTAACGAAACCACCATCGCGGAGACGCTTCAGTGTGTTTCGTTCCACGAGCAGTCAACTGAAAAGCAAGAGTTGTGAGAGGCCAGTCCCAAGCACCCGGGCCCCTGGCCTCGCTCCCAGATATCCCAGAAATGCCCGCGATGGCATTGTTCCTTTGTCCTCAAAATCATGCCCCGAGTTGTGTTGTCAGTCGAGTGAGTTTGACTGGTGCGCTTCTTTGAATTTGAAGGTCAGTCAATATCTACCTGGTCCCCGTGTTTCCGAGTTTGACTCCGGGTAGAGCGGTGATAGCCGACACCCTGCTCCTCGGGAACGTCATCACCATCATCTCAACGTTTGTGATGTCAAGAATCTCCGATCTCTAGGCCGCGGGATACGCCACCATTCACGGTCATCTACCAAGTCGACGCGCTCCGACTTCCCAGCACCCCCAGATGGGAAGGAACGGCGGCTACTCTCGCGTTATCCGGTTGATACCTGGTCGTCGTCGGGCGACGAGACGCCGATCTACAACACGCCGGAGCTGAGTAACACACCGTCCCTGCAGAACTTCCCTACCGGTAGCTATATCGACCCCTTGGCTACGGCTCCCGTGACGATTGCCACCGGGGAGCTGGATCGACTCTCTTCGGGGGGCCGCCGGAGTGGAAGCCGGAGCGAAGCGGCGCTGAGCAGCTCTTCTGCCTCGACGACGGTCACGAGACAAGGACAGGGACGCAGTAGGGCAAGTCGCTTGTCAGAGGTGATGTATACCTAGATAAATAGCTCAATAACCGCCCTCCCTAGCATCGAGCTGGAACCTTTTAGTGTTGTCAATATCTGCGAGACACTCCTAACCAAGAACTGTTTTGTCTCTTCTAAAATTATCCCTCCTCAGCTTGAACCCTTTATACTTCAGAAGCCCAAGATTGCTCATCGGAGTCCCGTCCGCGTCCTTGCTACCTAACTAATGTTTCCATGACTGATGTCGTAAGATCCCTAGCGACCGATGAAAAATGTTGAATGCCAGGCCACTCTATATGGCCCATACGGTTATGTCTGTGAAGGCTTAGAAGCGACCGGCGAGATCCTTCATCGTCTGGTACTGAGTCTCAATGCTGGTACTCTCCAATCAGTACGCCCTGAGCTTCGGACGAGGGGGAAACGGTTATATATAATCATTACCGTCTCGCTAGCTGCGACGATGCCATGATAATCTGCCCTCGAACGACTCCGACCGATGTACGATAATAATATCGCAGCATGTCTTCTTCGTTGCATAGCCAATACCATGTGTTAATATCCAAACCATGCTCGGTTACAGAGGTAGTGGGAAGGGAGGAGACGGGGGCTAAAAATCATCGCCGCTGTCACCGTCCGGAATCGAGTATAACGGAGATGGGATGACTACCGCTGGAGTCGACACAGATAGCCCCCTGGTTATGACAACAGGGTATCAGAATATTGCATTCAAGGCGTTTTTTAGGCCCGCTGATATATCCCGGCTTGGACGTATAGACCCCTTTATCCTTTTGTACCTTTTCGAATCCGGCGAACCCCCTAGTTGGGGCACTTATTCCTCCATATAAGTGAAGGTCAGAGACAAGACTTGACGGTCACTAATTTCATAGACCAGGTCGATGCGGTCATGTTACCGACGAGCCGTCCCACAGGATCCCAAGTATCCCTGGCAATAACTCAACACGAAAAGCCTCACAGCGAAGCCCTGTCTCCCGACCGCATCGCGGGACTGACACATAGGGAAAAGGTCATAAACGTATTTCATCATTAAAACCACTCATCCACGCGTCCATGTCCATGCACGCCTGCCTGCCTGCCTTGCCCGTCCCATATTCATGTGTCCCCGGTTCCCATTAATCTTACAAACGATATAGATCACCCTCCCGTCTCATCTCCCCTAAGCCCAAGCCGAGCCTCAGAGCTAGGGCTGCTTCTTGGCGGCGAGGTCGTGCAGGTCGCCCGTCTCGCCGACGAGCACGCGGCCGCCCGAGTGGGCGTCGGCCCTCTTGGGGCCCTTGGCCACGGCGTCGTCGACCTGGTCCTTGACCTTCTCGGCGTGCGCCTCCATGCTGCTGCCGAGGTCGGCGTCGGGCCGCTTCGTGCCGTAGCTGTCCGTCGTCTCCGCGATGATGTTGCTGTTATCGCAGAGAAGGTCGTGGTTAGAATTGCTGGGGGCATCCACGCCGCGGGCTATTGTATGGATGGGGGCGTCGGCGGGTGTGGGTAACTAGCCATCCTCGACCGTGGATGGATAGATAGGTAGGTGGATAGGTACTTACGCTGCCTGCCCGTGCTGGTCGGCGTCGAGGGGCTTCTGCTCTAGCTGCTCGGAGTGCCCGGCGTGGGTGTCGCGGCTGCTGTAGGAGGTCGCCATGGCTGACTGATGGGTTTGTCCAACGTGGATAGATAGGTAGGACTGTCTGAGATGCTATTGAGGATGATGGTCGTAAAGGGGGTCGGATAGACAATGGTATGTTATCAATAGTGAGATCTATGTAGTTGGATTTATTAGAATCTTTGGAGTTGAAGATGGATTGGCATGTAATTACGTAGATAGTAGCTACGAGAGCTACATATTTCGAATGCTCATACTGAGAAGCTGTGCGGCTGAGTGACGTAATTGTGGACATCATGTCTTTACTGGTATTACCGGACTTGGACGAACCCGTCGGCGGCGACCAATGAGGGAACCTTCGCTTGAGGATGTGGGAGCAACGAGGTGATTTGCTGGGATTACATATTGACAGCGCAGTAGCGGCGGGTAAGCATCCCCACCTACATATATACATCAGGAAAGCCTCAGATAACTGTTTAGGGTTCTTTCAATTCCGACTTCATTATCGCGGTTATACGAGTACTCTTCCACAATATCGAGGAATACACAATTCCGATGCTGCAAAGGCTCCGTATTCTGTGCGCTGTCTTCGTATTGCTCCTCGGGTCAGCACCGCGCAAACCCTGTGGCACAAGGTAGGTTGACGGCGATATTAGTTAAGTATGTATACCCTTCGACTTCCAAGGATCGGGATGTGCTACGAGAGAAAACTTTCAGACCTAGTGGCGCTCGGCCTGGACAAGTATAGTGAAGAAGCTGCGCCATGGTGTGCGGTTTTAGAAATGATCATCAGGAGTATTTCGTGGAAGTGAGCGTACGGGTGCGGTCAGAGCCTCGAAGGCCCAACAACCCTAGCGCAATGCAATGGCTTTCCGGTAGGTAGTTCAGGGCAGCCGGGAAAAAAAAGATGTGGCGCTTCGTAGTAACATAATCACTCCCCACAACAGAACTCGGCTGCGTCTGGGCGGTCATAGAAGCAGCTATCTAGGCGCTGCACACACGTACTTGCCTGAGATGTCTGCCAAAGGGGCCTTGTTCACCCTTTTGCGGGGGCGTAGTCGGCCAAGGCCTCTAACCTAGTTGAAAAGGAGTGGTCTGTAACTATGGTGGATACCCCTCTAAGTTATTCATGAGCTGGATGAGCTGTTAGAGCAATGCGAGAAGTGGAGTGGGACATTCCAGGGTTTCGTGCCAGTAACACCAGTTGAAGGGCTGGCTGAGTGGAAGCGTCGGCTTCTAGTTAGCGGGGTTGAAGACGCATGATCTCCCCTCGAAGCGGCGTGCATCACGTCTGGAGGGAAGAAAGAGTTCCCAGATCCGCTACACGATAGGACGAAGAGAGATATTCAGTGACAGGGCCGCATCTCACCGGAGGAACCATATTCGCACCTGACTGGAACGATGCCTGCGCCGAGGTCATCTATCACAACTGCGTGAGTTCATGTCCGTTCCGCAGATATCGTCGATTCTTTTGTTCGAAAACCATGCGTATTATTCCATACAGCCCGAAACGCCATGCAATGCCGTGACAACAACCCGACAGGCCACTTCGCGAACCGAGTAGTAGCATAAGCTCCAAGCGACAGAAAAATCAATACCCTCCTCACCGGTCGTCATCCCTTTTCAGACCGACCATCTCGTACTCGCCACCACCGTCTCTCCCCCTACCCCTGCCCCTCCCCCTGGAGAAGCCGACTTCATCATCATTGCCCTCGGGCCCGCCCGCGGTACCGTTCTCGAGGGCCGAGGGATCCGTCGTGGAGGCGCCTTCGTTGGTACCCCTCCCGCCGCCGCCGCCGAAGTTTATGGGCCGCAGCTCGCGCCACCGGCAGCCGTAGGTGCCGCCGGCGACGGTGAGGGCGCTGGACGCGGCCATGGTGGCCCACCACATGGCGTTGCGCGGCAGGAACCCCGTGTACAGCGTCACGACGAGCAGGTGGATGAAGTGCAGGGTGAGGGCGAAGTCGAGGACGAGCTTGGAGCGCGAGATCAGGGCCACCATTGCGACGATGCTGTTTTTTTCGTTTCTTGTTATTAGCGCTACACATACATCACTCACACCCCCCGCGCGCCGTGATTTCTCGAGATGACGGCCGGGGTGGAAAGGGGGGCAGGGACAGGGCGGAACACGTACACAGCGCCGGCGCAGCATAGCCAGACGAACCCTATCAGCCAACCCTGCGTCGTGTCCCCGCGCAGGCTGCTCCAGCCGAACACGAGGTCCAGGCTGAACTGCGACCCGGCCACGAGCGTCGTGAAGAGCATCAGCACCAGCGCCGCGGCGTAGTAGATGCCCTGCAGCGCGGCGATCTGGCCCAGGATCCGGAGCGGCGGCAGCTCGGCGATGGCGCCGGAGCGCGGGGGTCTCCTCCGCCGGGGCATTCGGTCTTCGTATGAGAAGTTCTTTTTTAATTTTACGTATGAGCTGTTCGGGTTCAGCGAGCGAGAGAGCAGTCGAGATGGCGGCGGAGAGCAAAGTTAACCGTCCAAGTGTGGTTGAAATGCGGTGTCATGAAGGAGTGGATCGAATGGGAAATGAAAGTTGAAGCCTGGTTTTCGAGTCGTGGCACTATAAGGAGATCATGTCTGTCCGACTGGTTATCGCATGCGGCATACGGCTAGCTCTATGCCCTCCTCCTACCTGCAGCTAGTGCTATCGTGAGGGCAACGCCGCGAAGTGGGATTTGTATTGAAAATGGTATTTTCACGGGCCGGCCGAAGTGGTAGTCCTGGGAAATGCTACGGGCGCTGCACGAAATGATGATGATGATGATGCTGCTATCCGTGCCTGTCGGTGCCTGCATGGACATGGATTGCCTTATGGCAGCCCCATCTAGAGGGACTGCTGCTAGGGGGCTCAACGGCCACTTTGGGGGGCTGCCCAACGCTAACGTAAGCTAATTTACATCTCAGCCCAGGCCCTGAGAGGCTGCATAGAATCCCTGTGCTAAGCCCGTTACAGTCACCGCTCTGAGCACCTTTGCCCATCTTCCATTTTCTGCCCTCACGTGCAGCTGCGGGCGGGAAGCTACCTTACCTGAAGCTCTCCGATTAGAGCTTATCTACATAGTACGCCGCCGCATCGAGGGCATTAATGACGAAAGAGCTCTGGGCTCAAACACCTAACTCGAGATATCATACCTTACAGAACAGGCTCCATCCGATTGATTCCCCGCCGCGACGATGGGACTCTTCGACTTCCTCTCCTCGGCCGAGGACAAGCGCAGGGAGGAGATCCGCACGGGGGCCGTGGCGCCCGACCGGTCGGAGCGCCAGCGCTGCTGGGACGCCCGCGACGCCTTCTGGCGGTGTCTCGACAAGCACGACGTCGTCGACTCGCTGAGCAGCGAGGGCAAGAGGATCGCGGACCGCGAGTGCGCCCCCGAGCACAGGGTCTTCGAGCGCGACTGCGCGAGCGCCTGGGTAGGTTCTCTTTCTTCCCCCCCTCCATTCCATCGCGGACATCCACGCGAGGAGGCGCGGCTATCTGGCTGGTCCCTTTCAGCTAGCTAGCCGGATAGTACCTGCTTACTTACGATGGTACGATGGGAAATGCTCTATACGCCGCCCTGCCTGCTGGCTAGCTAACGTGCGAGATGCCTCCAGGTGACGTATTTCAAGAAGTACAGGGTCGCCGAGTACCAGAAGAAGAAGACGATCGAGAGGCTGGAGAAGGAGGGCGCGAATAAGATGGCTGTCCGGAGTTCGAGTGATCCGCCTGCGTCCGCGGGCAGGTGAGGAAGGGTGATTTCTGGGCAAACCTTCCCAAATGCTTTGCGAGACTGCCCCGTGTATTATACTGTACTGTACTTAGTGTATATGGCGACGTGCATGGGGTGGAGTTCCGGACAAAGGAAAATAGTAAATGGTGTTGGAATATCTCTCTATCCTATCATGATTACCATTTATCCTCGATTACCGCCGCCAACCGTTGCAAGCTGCCCTTAGAATGAATTTGAGTTGTTTTACACTTGCAGACCCGTTAATCTAGGTGTTTCTCAATGTTGATAAATCATAGTGCCGAAGGACATTGCCGGTATTGACATACAGAGGGGAGTCCGTTATGACGGGGAACAATCCTATCCTGCGTCATTCAGCACGAGCTTGCAACTCGCTTTATATCACAAGCTACTATACCTCTGGCATATGACAACCGGAACCTCCGTTTCGCGATTTGAGACGTCGGTTTGTCTGTTGACTACGATACTAGGCGAAGGTAGGGGTTCAGTCTGGCGCTATTGAGCGGCTGAGGGGTATTGTCCTGCAAGCAATGATCACTTCTAGGTATGCATATGGTACCAGCTTCTTTCACAAAAGGGATGAGTGACTTCATGGGAGCCCCATAATGGGTTACCTCACGACGATTTCATGAAGATCATTTCTTCCCTCCCAAGCCGCGGCTTAACGGGGTTCGAAGAATATGTATGAACACGATACGGATGGACAGACAGATTGGGCGAAGATTTTTATGGGCCAGCCCCGTCGCCTGGCTGCGCGGCGCGCGTGGCTTTATTAAGGGCGGACACTGGGCAACGACAAGACGGCTGTTACGGCAACCCGCCCCCACCGAGGACCTCCGCGGCCAAGCGCTGGGGAGATTACACGAGGAAGCCGAGATTGCTAGACACCCGCAACGGTACCCTGTCGAGCTGAACTGGAAGGAGAAGGTGGATTTAGATTAGGAATATTGTATTCGGCCTCCGTTCAGACCCGAGGATGGTGCTTCGAATGCGGCAGCAAAGAGTTTGGATATTGCAGGAGAGCACTCTCGTTAGCCGCGTGTATATCGGCATGCCTACCAGTAGTAACTGCAAGTGGGTATGAAAACATGTGATAGGTAACGAAGAGATTACCTACTTAGTAGCATTGTCGCGTTTAAATTGATTGTGGCTTAGGATCGTGCAACTGGAAAGGTTACTTACTATGTAGGGGATAGGATGGGGTTATGGAGGTACGAAGCACACATGACTTAATTGTCTTGTTCCGCCTTGTAAACTCCGGCAGGCCAATAACGCTTTTATCCACATGCACCAATGTGCAACAGAGATTTCATTTCTAAAGGCTATGCGGGTGACTGGGGGAATTATGCACGGATGAGTCATGTAGCTTAATTGCAATATATGGGCTTAATACATAGTATAGCACTATCTGGTTGTCTAGTCCAGCCCCTTGAACTTATGCAAGACTAATGTACCTAACCAATGTAGACCTTTTCCCCCCGTGGTGAGATCCACGTCAATTCCACGCTCCGGCTTGCCTTTTGCTTGCTGCGCTGCTGCTGCTGTCGGGTCTCATGAGTGTGCGTGTGTGTATTGCACTCCCCAATACAGCGTCTAGAACGTCCCTTCCTGCCTGCCATCGATCTTTCTACTTCGTCGACAACCATACAGTAATCTACCATTTTCCTATTTTCCGTTCCCGTTGACATGCAAAAGTATTGTTACTCTACCCCTCCACTTCACGAGGTGTAACACTATTGCCATTGCCGTTGTGTCTCGTTTTTTCTCAACCTCCTTCTCCTAGTTTGACTCTGATTTACTCAGCTTTCAAGTCCGAAGACCACGTACAGTAATCCACTCACCATCGTCATCTGCATCATCACCAATAACATCCTCCGTTGGATCACAGTGACGAATCATTATAAGCTTCAGAGACTATCTACATCCTTCCTAACAAGTTTATCCTTCTGACTAGACCCCCTCTGCGTCACACCATACACGACAACCTCACTACAGAGTTAGCGCGGGTTCGGGCGCGTGTTACCAAAGAAACAGAGGAACCACCAACGACGAATTGAAATTTGAGCCTGCTTCGCAACAACCGACAGACCATTTTTGCTCCGGTTTCCGCCTGAAGACGGGAAACTCTGTGCCCGAATGGTAGCCGGATGTTGAGTTGGGAGCGCCGCAATACGAGAGCAGCAGCTCATTGAGCAACAACAAGATAAAGCATGCCCTCGTTCGTCAATGATGATAACACTCCAATTGATGTCTCAAATGCCGGCGTAGTACGTCTCGATAACGCTCACTACGGAGACGGATCGGACTTCGTGGTTAAGGACAAGTTCGTTGGGAAACCGCTACCGACCGCGGTAAATCAATACGCAGCGGACGAGGCCAGCTTCGACGACAATCCTTCCCCGGTTCCGAGGTTGCATATAAACGGCGTGAACGGCAACCACTCTCATCAGGCCCCGCCACCTACCACCAACACTATTATGAACCCCTTGCCCAACGGCTGGTCGAGTAGACCGTCGAATGGGGTGAACGGCGTCAACAACCATGGTCAAGGCCTGAAACAGCCGGCTGGCGAGAAACCACCCGCTCCGCATGCTGCTCAGGGCGACAAGCCCGCGGTCAACAGGGTATCGTCATCGTCAGTAAACCAGTCCCACCAACGTCCAGCCAACACGTCCGATGCTCAACCGGAACGAGGCTCTATAGCATCTTCGGCGCGTGCCTCTATCCAACAAACTCCTGTCGAGATGCACCCCCCGCAAAATGGTGCCGCACCCGTGTCCGCTGCTACGCCCGTTCCCGATCCCCCCCACCGCCAGGCAACCCATCCCCAGAGATTCTCGTCACCAGCTAACTACGGTGCTTCTTCGTCGGCACCAACGCTTGACAGCGTACCGCCGAATGCCCTGAGGCAGCGCCACACCCTGGAGGTTCCAAGGCCACAGCATAGTAATCGAGGTTCGCTGAGTAAAGACGGCCAGAATGAGGCGGCCTACACGAGCGGCCGCTTCTCCCCCACCGCTGGCCCAAGTGGACGGAAAGCTTCGTTCAGCCTGGGTCGACGTAATACACGCTCGATCCATTCGGAGATGCAACGTGACGAAGTTCTTCCGGACGACGATGCAGCGCGATGGGCCGAGGCATACAGGCAAAAGCGCGCGAGGCGGAAAAGGCGAGAAGAAGAAGATGATGATAAGGTTCTTGTGGGAACCAAAGTCGACGAGTCTCACGCCAACTGGGAAACGGCATACAACATGTTGACCGGTATCCGGGTGTCAGTCTCTCGGACCAACGCCAAGCTCGATCGCTCCTTGACCGATGCAGACTTCGATGCTAAGCAGAAATCGACCTTTGATATGTATGGCTCCCCGTCATCTCTCGTTCGCAGGAAAAACTACTCCACTCAGCGTTATGCAAGACTAACGGTACATAATAGCGCCGGGAACGAGCTGGTGCCTTCAGCAAAGTATGACTTTAAGTTCAAGGACTACGCGCCCTGGGTCTTCCGACATCTTCGTGCCCTCTTTAGGTTGGATCCTGCCGACTATCTGATGTCGCTTACCGGAAAATACATCCTGTCCGAGCTTGGATCTCCTGGAAAGAGTGGCAGCTTCTTCTACTTCTCCCGAGATTACAAGTATATCATAAAGACGATACACCATGGGGAGCATAGATTTCTGCGCAAGATCCTGAAGCAATATTATAACCACGTCACAGAAAACCCTAACACGCTTCTGTCGCAGTTCTACGGCTTACACCGAGTGAAAATGCCTTACGGCAAGAAGATCCACTTCGTCGTCATGAACAACCTTTTCCCCCCTCATCGGGACATCCACACGACTTTTGACCTAAAGGGTTCTACAGTCGGACGAGACTATAAGGAAGAAGACCTGGAAAAGAACCCCCGCGCAACTTTGAAGGACCTAAACTGGCTTAGGCGGAAACGGCATCTCGAACTGGGCCTTCAGAAAAAGCAGGCATTCATGCAGCAACTCGAAAGAGACGTACGACTCTTGCAGAAGTTGGGGATAATGGACTATTCCCTTCTGATCGGCATTCACGATCTCCGAAGAGGTAACGAGGAGAATCTCCGGGACAAGACACTCCAGGTCTTCAATCCCGGCGGTGATGGGCAAGCCGAGGATCCCAATCCGGTGCTGATGCGTACGCCGTCGAAATTGGAGAGTGCACGCAAGGCGAGAGAACTGAGACAGATGATCAAAGCCGAGAGGCCGGTCCCTTTAGGCCAGACCGGGGACAAAATGCCAAGTGAACTGGAGGAAGGACACAGCCGCGGTGGCTTGTTCTATAGCGATGATGGCGGGCTTCGAGCCACTCACGAGGATAACACCCCTGGCGACGAGGTCTATTACCTGGGCGTAATCGACTGTCTAACACACGTGGGTGCCCAATCCGCTCACCGATGACCGACACGCAAGACTAACTATTCTCAGTATGGCATCATTAAAAAGATAGAACATTTCTGGAAAGGCTTGTCAAGCGAGCGCACCCAGATTTCGGCGCTTCCACCGCACGAGTATGGCGAGCGATTCATCAACTTCATGTCCGGCATCACGATGTCGCCGGAAGAAGCAGAACGAGACGCGCGCGATCGAGAAGCTGCGGCGGCTGCGATGGAAACAGCGAGGATCTCCACAGGGGGCGCCGAAGAGTCGCGACGGTCTGGTGCTCAGGCGCCGCCTGCTCCGACTTACCTACCCCCGGCTCCTCCAGGTATGAGAAGCCCGAATTCGCCAGAGCCGAACCCTACGGTGGAGAAGGCCTTGCAAAAGGCCACCAAGAAGGAAAAGGACGTTGCTAAGGAGGACCAAGTACCAGATCGTAAGATAACTACCTCCATCGCATCGACGATGGGGCGGTCCAACTCCAGTGCCGTGCTACCCGTGGTTGAAGAGACGGCTGAGGCGGGCTCGCTGAGGGGCCAGAGCCGGAATGGGCCCAGGCCATTCACGCCCTCACAACGAGAAGACGGTTACACAGATTTAGGTCCCCACGGAATAGGGGGTAGGGGGCCGCCAACGCCGCCCAAGACAAGCTATTTCGATGTTGGCAGGAAAAGAGCCGGGAGCGGTGGTGAGAAGACGATCAACCGTGACAGCCTCGACAAGGCTCTCCCGCCGCTACCTCAGTAACGAAAGCTTGACATCGCTCAAGTCACCTTTTTTCGAAGATGGCGGCTTTGCAGAAGCGCGGAGAAGTGCAATTAGAATTAGACATTTCCCGCGGAGTTGAGCACGCAACAGGTGAACGCCAGTTGATGCTAAACTCCGTGCATATTTTCCCCGGTTCCATTCGGACGGTTCATATAGACAAGGTTTAAAAGGGCGTTAGTGCATTAGGCAGTGGCGTTGGAGGAACAGCATTCACCAACGACCTCCGTCAGACGAAGAGCGAACTTAATATTGTCGGCCTCGACGACATGATGAAATACGAAGCGGCAGTTTGAAGATTTGGGCGGGAGGAAACGATTAAGTCCAGTGAGGGTTTATGCAGCGCCCCTATGATCCCAGGAGCTGAGTGGCTTTCGAGCATGACAACGAACTGTGGTTGAGAGCAACGATGGTGCGGCCTTGGGTGAGATGCCCGGCTCTCCCGTCCTATCGGCGACTCTCGTTTCACTGGGGGCCGGCGGCCCGGCCCTCCTCCGATGGGACAGTCCGCTAGTTTACGGGTTGGCCTATCGGCTAGGCTCCCCAGGCTAGCTGGCGATGGACGGCGCGGATACTGCAATAACTCCAAAAGAAGGAAAAGAAGAAGCGAGTTTCATTTGTATCATGGGACAGGCATCTGACGAGCACGGCAGCGCGCAAGCAACACCAACCAATCCCATAGATGCATCTTGTATGTTTCTGTTTTGACCAGCCGACTGAGATCGGATTCCCTGCTTTCCTTTGTTGTTGTTTTGCTTCAACTACGACTACCTATCAACCTACCTACCACCTACCTACACACCTACCCAGCGTAGTCGCATATCCGCGGTACCGTCGACCAGACCAGGCTCGGTGTTCCGGTCTATGCTGTCGGAGGTTCTTTCTGTTTTCCTGCTCTCTTTTCGATTCCGTCTACCCTCCCCCGTGTTACCCTCGCGGGTCTTCTTTGTTGGTTGTCGTATTGCAGCAGTTTGCAGCCGGCGATGCACTTAGTTACTACTACTATACCTAAGACATGATACCACTATTGCATACTAGGCATGAATTTAATGAGGGCTACCTTTTTTTCCTGGAATCTTTTCCGAAGGAGCTATTAGTTTCGGCCCCGTGTATTTTATGTATGAAGTGGTTGAAGTCTGTGAATGTAAAAACATCTATCTAGCTCTAGCTATGAGAGCTTGAGGTAGAGGGGAACGCAGCTACGGTAATGCCATTCTAGAGTGTGTCCTTTTGTAGTGCTTATGGGTTTTAACCTGATATCTACGTAGATACGGGTCGCACTCTGGCTTAGCAACTGATCACGTCTTCGATAGAGTAAGGGTTCGTCAGCGAGGAACCTGAGACTGCGCATATGATTCCCTTATCGGCCTCCACACTACTGAACCAGTTTCGGTCGGAAAGGGGCATAGTCCTGTTAAACTTGGACAAAAGATCAGGCGCTCGAACTGTGGCAGTTCAAGCGTTATATCGGTATATATATATATATGTTCTCACAGTCCTTCGGCAAGAGTCCATTGTCCCATGAGAGAATGCTGCTAAATAACCAACCCTCTCCTGCTTGTGTTCTGCCTCCCTAAATCGCCAATCCGTTCTGCCTATATGAATCTGTTTCCGCCGAGCCCTTCAGAGACGATAGTTAGTTCGACCGAGATACCAGGTGATGTCATGCTAAGGATGTTTGAGCCCTAGCCCTCTCTGCTGGGCAACACAGAGATCCGCAGTTATATGTGTAAGATGTTCTATTATGACCATTTTCAGACAATAGGTGGGTTCTAGCGGTTGGACCACCTGTCGGGGAAATGGTTCCTCATCTTCTGCCGAGAGCTGAAGAAGATGTTTTGTTATGGCCTTTTCAGTAGATCTGGAGCTCGGCGTCTCGGTCTTTTTGGCCAGGTGAGTGGATCCGAACGGGCCTAGAAAATGATCATACCGCCGGGAAACCATTAATGGTGTCGGAAAATCGTTGCAATTCTCATTTGGGCTATGGGTGCAAACTAGGTTACTCTACTCCAATAGCGCGTGGGAGCAGCCACATACAGGCTGTTGACCCCTTTCTCCTCGCAACCCTGGGGCCATCCAATAAAGCCCTTTCAATCCTTTCGACGCCCTAACAAAAATTATCACACGGCAAACGAATAGGTATATTCATCAACATCCCGATAAACATCAACTACGGCTTTCGTTCCCCCCATATATCGGGCGTTATAAGTCGGAACCTCCCCTCACGCTCCACCCCCCAAGCCCGCCGCCATTTCCCATACAAAATCAACAAAATCGCATACTTGTAACTAGTTAACAAAAAAAAAGACGTCTTAACAGGTTACCACCTACGACAAATCGATTTTTATAGAACTAAAGCATATTTAAAATCCTAGGGGAAATTATTAACGTTAATATAAAAAGATTTAAGACGAATAGAAATGTGAGGAGACAGCTCCGGAGAGGCTACGGCTAGCAACCGACTAGCCGCCGACCCACCTACTAATGTAAATAACCCTCTGGCAGCTAGTGAAGGACGCCAGATGGAAGTAGCCTAATACACTCACTTCTTGGAATCCGCTCTGAGACTGGTCGGTGGTCACCTCACTCTAGCCCACAGCTATCCATTATCTTACAGATTTGTATGGGAAAACGCCGGCGCGTTGGTGGGGTGGAGCGTTGGGGGGGGGGGGGGGGCCCC
>QJNZ01002346.1:0-23747 GCA_004155055.1 Monosporascus sp. CRB-8-3 | reverse complement strand
CGTCCGATGTTTTCCGGTCGGTGGGCGTTCACCCATGCAGAGCCAGACGCCCGCAATTGGAAAACCCCGAAGAGGGGGAAAGGGGGAGCGGGGGGGTTCCCTTGGGGGTGGCAGTGCTGTCGCTGAGGCCCAACCAGTAAGACGGCAGAGACGCCTTAGCTTGGGGTTGACATACCTATGACCAAGTCCGTCTGTCTGTCAGCATGCTATCTATCTTTAACATGAAAGCCTCGTCCGATGTCTGCAGCGAGGACGATCCGAGCGTCTGGGAGAGCGGCGATCCGAGGCTGGCAGGCAGGCTGGCAGGCTACTTGTCAAGGGACTCGTCTGTGACACAGCATACTTCATAATCTCCGTCTGCAGTCATGCGGCCTAAGCAGTCACATAAGGGCAGACTGCTTTAAATAGCGTGCCAGTGAGGTGTCCCCAAATCATTATTCTGATTCTTACGATCCTCCCATAATTACTGGCCGGCTTCCAATATTGCTGGAACGATATTGAAGACTGTTTAGAAAACGTCCCAACAATAATCCATTCAGATACCGCCCTTCGCTCTTCTAGGTACGTAATTAGGTGGTGTCCAGTCGCCTTCTGTTATTTTTCGTATGGTCGAAGCGTTCATATCCTCTCCAAGCTCTGCGAAGTTGGTGGGGTGGGTTACAGCGCACTTCTTAAAACAACTTATCGTTGCGTACTCATATGAGGGGGAGAAATCAAGTACTGTCCATAAAGATTACGATGATTTTCTTTTCTACGTTAAAAGAGATGGTTGCGATCAGGTCCGCATTACTTACCTGACGGGGGGGGCTTGGTCATGCGTGTCAACGGGTAAGACACCCGAGGTCGACATCTAGTTGGCTTTTCGTGCTTATGGCTTTTGGGGGAAGAGGGGCTTCGTTAATACGAGTGGTAGGTATGAACACCGTAAGCATGCACATGAATACCTGATTCCTCCGAGAGTTTAAAAAGGGAGGGTTCACTGCTACCATGTCCGCTGACGAGCGGCAGCTCCCGTATTGTACGTATGTAGGGACGCCGGGTCGCGGCGCTGTTGATGTCCAATTTCCATCCGGGAAAGTGCACCGATCGTCTCGCCTGCCTTGCCCGCCTGCAGCGCCGGCCTGTAATATGCTTCTACAAAATGCCACCTGCGGCCTGGGTGTGTCGCTCGCTTCTCTACGAGGCAGTCTGCTGCGTGGACGCCCGATTTGGTCGCTGTGCGGTGGAAGTTGATCTCCCGAAATGGAGACTCACCCGAATGAAGACTCACTTGATCGAGCCAATCAGCCGTCCTTAACGGTTGCCTTACCATATTCGCCTCGCCTCCTGTGGTCTGGTACGGGTCGAAGTGCTCTCTCTGCGGCTTCGATCGGTGATAGAGGCGTTGAGATCAGAGAGATAGGCCTTCGTCTTATTCCATCCGGTTAAACAAGTAAAGGGGCCAGCGTCGACGATCAGCATGTGGTCGCAACGCGCAGTAAACGGATTTGATAACACCACCCGTTTTACGAGCTTTCCGTCTCCCCAGAGGCCACACCTACTCCTTGGTCATCTTCTGGGAAACCTAGCCTCATCGTCATCGTCGTCGCGTCCTTCCAAACTGCCTAACTTACTCTACAGCATCACCTTGACGTTTTCTCCCAGCCCAACTGACATTACAGGGGCTCCTACCATAAAAACGGCCCTGGGGCGATTGCAGTGCGACCTCTCTTCAAACGCGTACAAATCTCACACCATAACTGGCCGAATATTATCAGAGAGCCACATTAAGAGGGCGAGAGATAATTATAGTCATCATCAAGCTCGTCGTAGCGTGGGGTTCGTAGCCGCACATCCTACGACTCTACATCTTGGCCGCCAATCGGGTCAAATTGGATCGGGACCGTGGCTTATTTTCGCTTGTTGAATCGTATTCTGAACTAGTCTTTTGGTCCACTGACTAGCCGGCACATATCTCGCTTCATTTGTGGCGTGTGTGAGGAGATTTAGCGTCGATATTCCTGGTCCAGAAGGTACGAAGGGCGGCTGCTCGTCTTCAGCGCAGACAAAGCCGTGCCTGGGACCAGGAACACCTGTTTGGCTCGTTTTGGCGGTATTGGGATCCTCCCGGTCTGCCGCCGTCAGCTTATTGGAAGCCCTGACCCTTGGGTATCTACAGGATTCAGCCTCAAAACTGTCCGCCATCTCGAGAGACCTCCAGAAATTGACTCCTGTCTCGTTTAGGCTGTTACACACTCTATCGAGTGTCCCTATCAGGTAGTGGTTAGGCTCAGTCGCGGCCTTACCGAGCCCCCCGTGTAGGTGGGTAAGTGTCGTTCAGCCTTATATATGGACCCATCCATGCAGGAGTGGCTGTGGTAACAGAGGTTATCGAATGCCACTCCCAACAAGGATTCCCGCGGCTCGAAGTCTCGAGATCCATGGTCAAAGCCATCATTTTGTCCAGCTTCTTATTATTGAACCGGAGGGGCGGGTATCGCGGTTGCCAATCATGATCAGCGAGCTTCCCTCAGCTGTCACGTCTAAATGGCTGCCCTGAATGACGCGGGCCTTGCTCCGTCTAGACTCGATAACCACTCTCCATGAATAGAACAACGTCATTTTCCTATTTTGTCAATCGCGATCCGCGTGAAGAGCCGCACGCGATGGGAAGCGTAATCGAGCTCCTTGCCCCTTTCCGCTCCTTTTCGACTGGGGAGAAACCCGGTGTCGGGACGTGGCACTCGAGCCGGCCCGTTTCTTTCCTGGTCTGCAGTCTTGCTTACAGAACGACACACCCTGGAACCTGAAATTGTCGGTCTATCCCCAATTGGGGTTGGGCCTCGCCATGGCTAAATTATACATGCGACTTGAGAGCCTGCTTCAAGGAAAGAGCCGCATTGATGGGCCTGTCGACAGGCTCCGGTCTGCGGTTACCACAGGACATTTCCTTTCCCTTCACCCCGCACGAGGTACCATAGATAATAATAATAATAATACCCTGAGGCTCTGAGCCTTCGGTTCTTTAATATTCTTGCTCTTTCCGCCATGAGCGATATTTTGCTTTCATCCAAGCTGGAGTCCCCTTTGTGCCCCCTTAGCAACCAAACACAACAACCGCACCTCGCGGGGTCTTCATCCACCATGACCAAACAGTGGGAACAGTACGAAGCGATCATACGCGCCCTCTACGCAGACACTACCCTCTCTAACGTCCGGCAAATCATGATCGACCAGCACGGGTTCAAGGCCTCGGTGCGTGCCTATCGCGGCCGGCTCGATCGCTGGGGCGTCCGGAAGTACAACCGCAGAGATCGTAACGACTCCGTCAGCAGCGGCGATAGCAAGGAGGACGACACCTCGTACATCCCCGTCGCAGGCACTCCAGCGCAGTCTGGGCGTGCGCGCGAGCCCGGATCTGCACCGGCAAGAAGCGGCTGGAGACAGAGCGACAAAACGCCCAAGGGCGACGCATTCGCCGGTACCGCAATGCAACCGTATCCCTGTGCCCCTAGTGAATACGCCTCGAGGTAAACCTCGTCCCTCTGGTAGACGAAGGCGCCAGCTGACCACCCTTGCACATGTAGATACAGCGAGGACAGAGCGCAACCGCAGCCGTCTCTTCAGCCGGCAGCTGGGTATCACAATCCACGCTACTGGGACAACGGCGCTCATGACTCGCACCACTCGCCCCTCGGGAGCTCAGCCGCTACTGGATTGACCTCTACCCTGCATCCCTACTACGGGGACTACGTGCCAACGACCCAGCCCCTGAACCCTTGGCATTCCAGCGGCGTCTACGCGGATCCCGATGAAGGCTTCGGCTTCAGCCACCACGGACGGAGAGACGGCGGATCCGGTCACGTCAAACTGACCTTCGTGACCGGCCTGCATGATAACCCCTCGGGTCCCAGGTCAGGGGTCCGTAACGATGGAGAACGCGGCGCTGGCGAGGACGCCGGATAAGAGGCGGTGTCGCGGGGCGGGACGGAGGGCAGAGTCCGACGTTAAAGAGGTAAAAGTGGAAATAGGTGGGGCTCATGTTTTACGCTAGCTGACACGTTTTGTATGTGATGAACAAGGAGACTTACGTTCATGGGATTACCGCCGGGTTTATTAGGTGGTAAGCCGACATTTCACGACGATATGATTGGGTTGTCTTATTTCTCTGAATTATATTTCTCGGGTATTGGAACTGGGACGGCGCTTAAGGACTTCAGAATTCGAGACGCATTTTAGGAGCTCGGCTCCATATGCCCGCCTTGGGGACGACATGTCTTTGACGTCAGTAATACGGCTGTTATACTACAACTTCCAGAGCGTTGCCGTCTCCGTTTTACGCCCTACTGGTTGATCCAGGGTAACCAGAGGTGACTAAAACTGCCCTATGGCCAAGACGATTTTGAGAACACTGCATATGCTAGCAAGATCTAGCGTATGGCAACCGCTTGTATTCCGAAGCGACTATAACGAGTCATTTGAGCCACACGAACCACCCTACTCATAACGAAGATTAACATTGGAAAGGGTTGCATTATCTATGAACGAACTGCCTATACATAAATGTATATTTCATATCCGCTAATCGCCAGAGTACCAAACCCACCTCGGCTAAGTTGCCTTATTCTTTTGGTATGGGTCGGGCCTCCTTACCTGTTTGACACCCTCCTCCCCGAAGTCTTTGCACCCAAGATATCACCTCAGTACACTGTTTGGCAATCACGTAGTACCACCGATCTTGCATTTCCTGCGTCTCATTAAACCATGCACCCCAATATCCGAGAAGTCCACATAATTCCCCTCTAACCCTTGTCTATTCACGAGTGTTTACATACGAAAGGGGCCTCTCATTAGACCACGTTTTAATACTCGTTAGGTTCTATAACGCGTCATGTTGTAAAAACTGCTTCACTGATAACGTGGAACAAGTTGGAAGATGTCATTTTGAATCCACTCGTTTATGATGGAAATTTCAGCTATCCAAGGGAGTGAGCGGGACTTGAACGCCTCCCCCAAGGCCCCATGGAATTTCCCTGCGCCAAAAGCAAAGGGTATCATGATGCATTGGAACGGAATTTTCCAAAGAAGAACAGGAAATTACCTCGAAGGGTTGACATGAATCCAACTGAAACACCAACAGAACGACTGACTGCGACCTTGGCCCCCTGAATCAAATCCAACGAATCCAACAACACACGAGCCACCAGCCGGCGGCTGCTTCTTATCCAGCAAAATGCCATCACAATAAGAAGATGAATCGGTCGCGCGAAAACCCACACATCACTCACTTGCCGAGGGTTGCTGAAGCTCGTCAGCGACGAGTTTAGCATGGACCCTAGCCCTGACAAACTCAACGCTGCAACCAAACTCCTGCGCGATACGATAAGAACACTGTACCACCTGGTTCCGAAAAATGTTGCGTGCCTGAGCCTGTTGTGCATCGTCGGAAGGCAGTGCCGCAAGAAAAAGGAGCATTCGTGGAGTAAGTCCACACATTTCGGCGATCGCCATAATTTCTCTCTTCAGCTTTTCTAGGTAGTATTCCAGCGGCTTCGGGGACTCAGCCCGTGGTGCTGTACTCGGCTGGCCCGGCCTGGATCCGGGGAGCGGAGGGGGCCCCATGGGAACTTGCTGTCTTGAAGCGGGAGATGGTCCCGTGGTGCCTTGCTGTCCCGAAGAAACAGGATGAGGAGGAGCGGCGGGAGGCAGCTCGGGGTAGAAAGTAATAGTGGAAGGTCTCACGGCGTCTTGGTAACCCGGAATTGGAGTCCCCAAGTAATGTTGCCCCGAGAGAGGAGGATGTGGACCCGGGAAAGGCGCACGTGGGGGAAGAGTGTCAGGGTGAGAACCGCTTTCTCCTGACATCCATGGTGCACCAGGCACTGCGGACTGCCCGCTACTGCCTTGGGGGGGACTACCATCGCTAAGAGAATTGTTAGACAAATATCCTGTAAATTCACCGTCTCGATATGAGCAGAAACTATGGAACCTAGGGTTATAACTGCCTGAGCCCTTGGGATTTAAGACAGGTTATGGCGCCTGGTTGCGTGAGAATATTAAAGGAATCTGGGCTTCCTCCATGAAGGGGCCGTGGAAGCATTCGTAGGGCTTCTGTATGGCTTTGTAGGGTTACTGCATGTGCAGAATCTGGGTGGAATGGGCTGGAGATGAGGGAGCCGTACAAAACCTGAATTTGATATCGGTTTTCCTGCGAAGATTGTGGTCGTTCATAGGAAAGGGGGTCAGTTGAAGATGGAGCTGATGAGCTGCCGTCGGCCGGTGGTGGTGGTGAATCCATGGCTGTACTGCCCTTATCGTATAGGGCCCTTGTTCGCCTAATAGAATGCCGTACGTTCATGGATGGTTTTCACGGTGAGGTGGCACCAGGCTGAGGAACAAGTAGTTTATGAAGACAACGGATTCGCTAAGTTCTGGACATCGAAAGTTTGCACTACATCTTTAGTTGACCACCGAGCAAGTCCTAGTATTTCTGAACCCTATCGAAGATACACACCTTACTGCCCGGATCGTGCAACAGGGGTTAGACCAGGAAGACCAGGAAGACCAGGAAGACCAGGAAGACCAGGAAGACCAGGAAGACCAGGAAGAAGTGATGGAAAGATTCGCCGATGGAGGACGGACGAGGAATTTCAGTCATTACGAAAGAACCAAACCCGAGATCTTGTCAATCCTCCGAAGGGCGCTAACATCCTTACTGGCAATAGAAGTGGCGCCCATCCTTCTTCTCCGTGGTTAACTTAGGGCAATACGTCTGCACATGTAACCTAGATGTTGAGATGAAATAATGTCTACTCTAGTTCAGAAGGCTGGCATCAGATCTGTTTGTATGCAGGCGTTCAACAGAGGTTTATTATGCTCTACCAACTGAGGAACCCACGACCATAATACAACTTGCACAGTTACGACTTGGCACGTTGAAAAAATGACGACGGAATAATACCTTGTTACCTGGATCGTGCAACCTTAAGAGAGGCCTGGTGTGGTGGATATAACACTAGGCGGCCAACCTTACATGACCGGGAAAGCGTTCTACAAAAACTCCAATGCCGAAGGGAAAGCTATCTCCGACCGAACGTTCTTCGTAATATAACACCTCTTGAAGTGCCGTCCCAGACGACGTATAATTAATGTTGCATTTCGTTAGCATCCAAGACTTACTCTACGGTCATCTTCATGGACGGAATTCAGCATCTCATAAGGAGATGCCCCAGGGGCTGATACTTACCGGTGCCTTACTGGAGATTTGTGATGGAGTACGACATGAGATTTGTGGGAAGTACGTTTAAGGGTGGCAAAACTCTCATCGAGGCGAAGCTTAATCTCAGAGCTTAAATCGCCCTTGTTATCACCCGTTGCATAAAAAAATTTACAAATATGAAAAAAATGGTCCTCTACTTTTGCCACACTAAGGGGTTTGCTCACAGAGCCTAATATTGGCCGCTGAGAGGGGAAGTAGGCCGGCCGGGAGAGGAAACGACGGCCGATACCCGGCTCCTTGAGGACTGAAATATTGGCAAAGTTTGGCGCCGACCTCGGGCCCATCTCTCGTGCCATGGAGTTACTATGACGGGCCCGCGATGCCACTATCACCCTCATAGCAAATAAGGGGACCAAGAAAATTGCATAGAGAGTAGTAAATGAATGTCTAGGAAGCCTGACTTACAACAAAATCAAGCGTGCTCTTCTTCCATGAGTGACTTTCCAGTCGGTGTCCAGTACTTTTCCGTCACAAAAAGAAACCGACTCTCTCTCGCTCACAACCCTCCACAGTCACCCCAGGCGTCATCAACGATGTCGTCTCCTGCGATCCTCGCACGTGTATTCCCATGTTGCAAGGGTGGTTTTAACAGTAGTGCAGGCAATCTTACCCTTCCGGGCCGTGCGGCACTGCTCGATTTTTTCTCTTGTGCCTTCCACGGGACAGTATTTGAATTTTAATGCAGTTATATCCTTGGTATACATGAGTAAGTATCGGTTGTTAAAGCTTTTTGACTGAGAGCTGATGCTCGGAGACCCGTTGATGAAGGGGGTTCAACCGGTCGAAGAGTTGGGGTGTGCCTGTGAATGGGAGTTGGTGATGTTCTTAAAATTTTCTATAACGCAGCAGCGGCCGGTGCATGATACCCCTTTGTAGTTCTTCGCTCTCCTAAAATAGGGGGCATCAAGAATGCTGATACCTCGCTAAAGTCAACATATCATGTACAGGCGAGCAATCGTGTTGGTGGTACAATCAGCGGTAAATTCGAGCGTCTTCAGCAAATTGTTTTGTTATCCTTTCATGGCTGCATCGGATTTGCATCAACGTTGAGTTGGCTTTCGCCCATTCTGGACGTCAAATGACTACACAAGTTTAAGTTATAGCACTCGCGGACGTTTGTGGTATTGATATCGCTTATTGGTAGCTCGTGACGGTAGTCTATGAGTTGGTTCCTGAGCAACCACATCGAATTATAAAAAGGGGGAAGGCAAATGGAGTGACATTCGGGTATCCTGGCAGGCTCTGGACAAAATAATTGGGACACTGTGCAAGAGTATGAGGCGGTGGGGTGTCCCAACTAATTTGTCCAGAGCCTGCCTGGGTATACTCAAACATAAAAGAAGCGAGTGACTGTGGAACCAACAGCATTGCTGCGGACAGCGTAACCACACCAGCCAGTCTTCATTAAGTACAGAAGTTGATGACTCGGCCATAGCCATTCACGTATTAAACATGGCCTGCGAGTTTTGCCAGCCCAACCTTGAGTGGTATTTCGATTCAGCATAGGATAAAGATATGAAAAATAGGGGAGAATCCAAAGCTAATAGTGAAATAGATTAGGGAGGCCTGAACGCAAATCACTCTAGATATAGTCTAGCGGCCTTGACCGACACTAGTTACATATATAGCATATGATTTACCTAGCTACCCGCCCTCAAGAGCAGCTATCGAAACTTCATTCACCCTTGGCTCGGCCTTTTTATTCGTACCGGAAAAAGGGGCCATGCTCATAATTCAAGCGGAGTCCGAGTCAACAGACGTTCCAGAAACCATTCTAGAGGCAAATGGACCAATGGGTTCTATCCAAAGGCGATTAGCCGGCGAGGCTGTGTCATAGGCAAGACTCACATCCTAGGCGGCGTGGGCCTGAGCGTATGCTCGATTGGTGCCTCTCAAGAAGCGTGTGAATTGCTCCGTTGCTACTGATAGGTTTTGTTCTGGTCCGGAAGTGATACAAATCCGGATACCAATTCCAGGTAGTGGCCAAAAGATGCGGCTTCTGAATAGCTACATCTATCTAAATAAAGGGTGCCGCGGATAAGGATGGGTGGGAGATGATTCAGGGGGTTCTAAGAGAGCGAAGCGAAGGCTATGTACGCTGCTAGAGTATTTATCGCAAAAGCGATGCCGCTATTACGTTGCTAGCAATAGCATTATATATACCCGCGACAGTATTCTAATGACATATAATGAACATAGCTTAATTTGACCCCTTTAAATTCTATTCGCAACATTACGCGCTCTGATGCTTCGTAAAAAGACTCTCTGTGAGGCTTTTGGCAGAACTCCAAAAAGTAACGTATAGTCATAAGCCGCCCAAATGAATGCTTCATCCGGGGAGAAAAAGGAGGGGGGGGGTGTATTTTCATTGGTCGATGGATAAGAAGGCACAACGGTTTCTGCGCACCATCGAAGAGATGGAATTTAGTGGCCCCCACCGATTGCGCTTAGAAAATCCACCCTTCATGCCGTGTCATCACGAGAATCTGAAATTGAAATGGTATTACAAGCCACCCGGAGGAATGGACGCGACGATGCCATCTGCAGCCCGACGAGAACGGTCTAGCAATTAAAGTAGAAAATTTGATGCCTATCCAACGCACCATGCAAAACTAGCCAGCTGGTTGCTGATCGGACTCGAGGTTCGCCCAAATAGGAAATGCCAACAATCGTGCCGTTACCAGATTGGTGATGTCCAGAGGTCTAGAATGGGATTCTTCTCGTATCAGCTTCGGGGCGGTTCAATAGTCTGCGTCCTGCAGGGCCGCTGGGAGCCTCGCCCAACCGCAAAGAAGTTCGTATTGAGGGGGTTCGAGCCCGCCAAAGGGAGCATGGTCCCATGCTGAGCGAGACGGAACGCGCCTCGTGGCCCGATTTTGGCCAGATGCCGGTTTACCCGGCAACCGCCAGTCGGGTGTGAGTATGTAGATAATTGGGTAAATGTCGTGCTTCCAAGATGATACACCTCGGCTTCCGTAGGTTGCCGCATGATATCGCTGCTAGCTAAGGCGTCCGATTGTATATTAAGGCGTTATAGTACCACACTCTTCGAAAGGGCGGGTTCGGGGTTGTAGGACGACAGCAAGCCGTAAGCGTAGTAAGCAGAAATATGCATCGTAAATTGACTGCCAAGCTTCTATAGCCCCAGCACCAATGTATGTCAGCGAACGACACCCCAGTCACATCTACTAGCGGCGACGATCAGGTTTTAGCATTGGTGGACACGAATAAGACGACACCTGCAGGATACCAACCAACTATCTAACGTCATATCTTATCTATAGATAGGTCATGAAATGCTACACAGCGTTGGACTGGTGGTGGGGGATTCCATGTGTTCTAACTTGGAAGTTTTACTTATGGTCCATCGTCTCCGCTCCCTCTAACCCGCAGCCTTCCCCTTCCGTGGCCCATAGACGTCCTGTTTCGTTTCTAACCAGCCCATCATGATTTCCAGTATAATAGATGCTGCGAGGATGAAGCCTGAGGGTAGAAGGCTTCGGAAGAAAACCCAGAAGATTGACAGCCGGTCATGCAGCCGTCAGACGAGTAATACCAATGCTAACGAGAACGAAGCTGCCGACACGAGGAGAAGCTTCTTCAGGTCAAGAAACCCGAAAAGCGGCACGACGGGATCTCAGACGGGAACTCGTCAGCAGCAGTCGTGCCTGGCGTTACCGGACATCGCGGACGACGGAAGACGGTATGAGCAGCTCAGGAAAGGCGGCTATTTCCCCCAAGGCGGTGCGCTGCGACCTCACTCGATGATCCATCGTTCCAAGAGAAATAGCGAACCTATTCCCGAGTTCTCACACCTCACTATCAACAACCAGAGCCCAGATAAACCGGTTCCGAAGCGTCCCTCTACGCGTTCTTCTCCGCCAAGACGGTATGCGAAAACTCCTGTACTGATGATCGGTCAACTGGAAAACTCCGAAGCGCAAAAGGCTCCAAGCGCTGAAGTCATCGCGGAGTCCTACCGAGCCTTGTTGGACCCCCACTGTTATGCTCTGGAAGACGCAGACGAGCTTCCGCTGATGGAAGAGCAAAACGAAATGCCAAATTCATCGCCCAGTCACGATAGCAGTCACACAATCACATCTAAGCCGGCCGTGGAGCGACCCCGGCACCACTCGGAAACGTGGGAGTCGCCGGTGTCGGACGACGGAACGCTGGTAGGATTCGAGGAGACCCCCACCTACTTCAAGCCCGCTTTGTCTAGTCCTGGGTCATCCTCGTCCATAGACGGCCGCGGGCGAGACGTGCCACAGTCACCGGTGGTCTCCCCCAGTGTCAAGAACCCCAGCTTAGAGATAAGTCTGGATCTTCTGACGCGAGAGTTGGCCGCGGCGGCAGGCGGCACCCGCTTACGCCCGAACGCAGAGACGTCAGCCTTGCAGATCTGGGTCATGATAGAGGCTTACGAGAAGCTACGGGACCGGCTCCTCGAAACGAGAACAAGATATGACCAGGCGACGTTGGCCATGTTTGATATGTGGCTCCAAGCGCTCCATAGGATTCATAACCAGATGACAGGAAGCGACGGACAGATCAGCGAGTCTGATTACGGCGAATGAGACAGGTCGACCGGTCCGGTCGGTCGCACCTTTATCCAGTAGAGGTTATGTTGTTCTTTGACAGCCGATCGGGCCATTAGGCATTGGCGAATACTTACGATGTTATGAGGTCCGGGATTGGATGATGATAAGGTGATTTATGTAAAACGACACGAGACGATGACGAGCTATCTGATCGAGGGCTGTGATGAAAGGCTAAAAGCGTATTATTAATGTATATATCTAGAGTTAATGTGGCCGGTAGATGCCAACTCAAAAATCAAGCATACAGTAACTACATTTCTATCTTTTGCTCCTGACAACGATCAACGCAACTGGCCATTATGAGCACACCGTGTGCCTCCACAGTGTGAATTGGTAATCTACGGTGTAGCCGATTTGCATGCAATTAAGCGGTCGCCCCTCCACTAACGCGGTAGACGCGTCTCCACATCTCCAAATCGCGCGACAATCCATTTACCATTACGGATACGACCACAGGCTGATCTTTGGCCAAGAACCACGAACTCTAGATCGGACCCGAGTAAGCAAGCACAGTCGTATCGTTTCAAGTGTAACTGCGCATCTGTCTGCCTACCAGCTTTGCTTCCATCATGTTCAGTCGTCGGCTACTATCCGGCGCCGACCGTAACCGTGGGCGACCCAGCGCGGCATCATCCTCACGCGCACATCGCGAACAGATCGCCGAACTGCCTGCATACGAGCCGCCTTCCTTCCCCCTCGATGCCAAGGCCCGGAAAGCGCTTGCCGAGTTATCGACCAACCGGGACACAGAAAAATATGCGGAACACATCGAGAAGTCCTTGAGGCTCCTTAGCGACAGCGTGCGCGATATCAACGACAGATATACGGAAAGGAAGAACTACATCAAGGGCCGCCAGCAGAAGCGTGGAGAGGGCACTCAGAAGACCGACCGCGACCGGGCCGAGGAGAAGGCCGCCATGGCACTCAAGGACGAGGTCCCGCAGCTGACGGAGGAATGCGAAAGTGCGGTGCGGCGCGTTATCGACTTACAGGTTGAGCTGGAAGACGGAAACACCGCCTTAAGGGAGACGATTCACAGAGTCGAGTCGGAAGACGCGAATGCAACCTCGCGACGCGGAGCGCAGAACGACTATGAGGACGACGAGATGGCAGATGGCAGTCAACCCCAAGTAACCGGTGCGTGGCGGACACTTGAGGAGGCGAAGAAGAAGATGGCCGATGAATACGCAACAAAGACCATGTACGAGCGATACGCCTTAAGTAACGACTATATCGGCTTCAAGAGATTGGCGCACGACGCCATATACGGCACAGATGGCAAACCCTTGCCGGATCCTTCGCGGTGGTTCACTCAGAACGGCGGCTACGCGGACGAAGACGATGATGAGGATCTCGTCATCGCCGAGGAAAGCGTCAGCATCAATTGCCCACTGTCGATGAGGGTTATGGAAGACCCATATACGTGCAACAAATGCAAGCACACCTTCGACAAAACCTCACTACACTCATTCTTCGGGGGAAGAAGGGTGATCAAAAATTGCCCGCAGACGGGTTGCGGAGTGGAGGTTTGTGTTCTAAACATAACCTTGGATTCACGAAGGGACAGAGCTAATTTGCCATCAGGGACTGACATTGGATGACTTCTCTCCCGACCCGATCATGCTCCGCAAGATCAAACGCGCCCAAGCCGACCAAATCAAAGCGGACGTCGACGACGAAGATGAGGAGGACAGTGGTGAGGGCGATACCAGCATGGGTGTCACGCAGGAGACGAATCTGAAGTCAGAAAGGGGTAGAGACAGAGGCCGGCAGTTGTTAGAAGCTATCGAGGATGACTGAAGGTTTTTGAGGAAAATGTGTTGTTTATTACCAATGACCGCTGACCTCTTCCAGACTGTCCTATGGGGACTCGTCTCTTCCATCAAAGTGGAAATCACACCCAACACAGATGGCATCAGAGTGTCTATGCGGCTCCTCAACAACACGGCTCTCATGACCTTAAGCACAAGACGAAGACCATGAGCAATGCGGAGTGGATTCATCCCCGGAGTGGGCCTCGGCTCAGACAATGGTCCGCAACGTGCCGGGCGAGACCGGCCCAGCTAATGAATAAAAATGGATTACATAGTACAGGCCCGTGAGGCCTTAGTACGCCCCAGACTCTAGTCCACATTCCTAGGTTTCCTAGCTCTATCTAATCGATAGGGAGAGAAAAAAAAGGAGGCGAATGGGTGGAAACCGTAAGTACTAATGATCGGCCGAGGTATCTTGTGGCAATGATGAAAGTCCGAGCCTGTTGCCGATGTTATCATTATTTTGCTTTATTTCACATGCAGTTCTTGAATCTCTACTATCTTTAAACAACCCTCCAGCCTCTGAAAAGCTGGATACACCGAACTGCTGATACCTACCACACTCAGATATCATTGTCAGTAGCGGATATCATCACACGGAGACTGGTAGTACTAGAAGCAGAGTCAGGATGGCACAGGATACCCCTTCGGCGCCGTCAGCGGCGCAGCTCGAGGAAGTCAAGGCAGCCGTGCGCGAGCTGCTCCATCAGCCCGACTACGACGACGGATCGGCGGGGCCGGTGCTCGTACGACTCGCCTGGCACAGCGCGGGTACCTACTGCAAGGAGACGGACACGGGCGGTTCCAACGGGGCGGGGATGCGGTACGAGAAGGAGGGCGGCGACCCGGCGAACGCGGGTCTGCAGCACGCGCGTGCGTTCCTCGAGACCGTCAAGCGCCGCTTCCCCTGGATCACGTATGCGGACCTCTGGACGCTGGCGGCCGTTGTCGCCATCCGCGAGATGGGCGGGCCCGAGGTCGCGTGGCGCGGCGGGCGCACCGACTTTACGGACGACAGCCGCGTTCCGCCGAGGGGCCGCCTTCCGGACGGCGCGCAGGGTGCGGATCACCTGCGCCATATTTTCTATAGGATGGGCTTCGACGACCGCGAGATCGTTGCCCTCTCCGGCGCCCACAACCTCGGCCGCTGCCACGCCGACCGCTCCGGCTTCCACGGCAAGTGGGTCAACAACCCCACGCGCTTCTCGAACCAGTACTTCCGCCTGCTGCTGGCCAACGACTGGAAGCGGAAGAAGCTGCCGAGCGGCATCGAGCAGTTCGTCTACGTCGACGAGGACTCGGCGCTCGAAGACGGCGACGAGAAGCCCGAGGAGCTCATGATGCTGCCCACGGACATGTCGCTGCTGTCGGACCCGGCGTTCCGGCCCTGGGTCGAGCGCTACGCGCGGGACAAGGACCTGTTCTACGAGCACTTCGCCACCGTCTTCGCCAAGCTGCTCGAGCTCGGCATCCGCCGCGACGCCGAGGGGCGCGTCGTCAACGACGAGAACGTCGAGGGTGGCTACCGCAGCGCGCCCAAGAAGAGCGACGGGCCGCAGGCGTCCCGCGATGACCAGAAGGCCGGGCAGGTCGGCCACGAGGCCGCCCCGCTGAAGGAGCAGAACGAGAGCTTCCGCCGCAGGAAGGAGGGTGCTAAGTTATAAGAGGAAAGAGAAGAAGACAGAGACGCCGCTGGTGGGATGGGAGACGCGGGGATAGATTTGCCCCCTTTCGAGCACCGGCGCGCTTGTTGAGGAAGGAACGTTTAGATCTCTCGCTCGTCGCGATAGACATGCATAAATACTGTACACTATAGAGATTCCCCGGGAGGTCATAGAACGGACAACCCATAATTTCAGTTACGATAAGAACCTTTAAGCATGTGAAAAGACGATTTTTGGCACAGGAATATCGCATGTTCAGGAGAAGAATCCAGAAAAAGTGAGTCTATTTTGTCTCGGCTCGCACTATGCCATACTCACTTCTACCGTAAAGCTCTCTTCAGCCTAAATATCTCTCGTTAGTACATTCGCTCCGAGCCATCATCGCTAAGGCCAGCGGCCTCCCTGTGCTCGTCGTACAATTCGTCGATGAGGACCTGCTGCTTGTCCTTGAATGCGTCCCACGTTCGACGCGTCATCGCGTCACGAGCGTGCTGCCGTCGGCGGATATAGGACCGGATACTTACCTCGGGGACTGTCCCAAATCCGCGGATAATCCGCAGGTCTTCCGACCATTCGTTATCGAGCTCCTGGAGTTGCGTTGCGAGTTCCCGTGCCTCTTCCAGGACGGCTTCCTGTCTGGCCGCATAGTCGTTCTGGGCGGTGTGATCCGGCCCTCCGGCTATGCCGGCGGCCTTTATAGCGGCACGCGACTCGCGGATTTCCCGGTTGATACGGGCGAGCTCGCCTCCCGGCAAGCTGTTGTCTTGGGCATATCTCTCACGCTGCTCCGACCATGCAGTCTGCAGACTCCACAGGATACCCCTGCACACGGGGCAATCCCCCTGGCCGTTATCTCTGAGGACGTATGTGGGAGGATCACACATAGGCTCATGTCTCAATCTCAGAGGTGGCTGGCACAACTGGGGCTTCATTGGTGTGCCGTTTTCGTCCCTGTGACCGCAGCTGAAGCCACTATAAGGTTGAACACACATATTGCCGTTGTGATGGACTAAAGCTTTTTGTTTCCTGTCTATTCTGTGTCTTGTAGGATCTTGCTCCTCGGATTTTTGGCCTCCCTGCTGCTAGTGCTGTCGAGGCTAGACAAGGCAGTTGCAAATCTTGCAGGGTGTGGTTTCTTTCAAGAGTACACAAGGGGAGGCTGGTGGCCTCTTTATACCCATCCATTTTCGGGCTCTTAATAAAGCTCATCGTTTCCAAATAGATTTACTGTTCGTCAACAAATTAATTCCATTTTGTTTGCGAACCGAATATTGTGGTCGTACATGCGTACAAGTGTTCTGGTAGCGTTCGGGTTCCTGATGTGCTAGTTACTGTTGTACTAGTGTCAGGGATGAAGAACTGTAACCTGAAGAGCTTACAAGAAGCAGACAAGCGCAGGAGCTACAGCAAAAGTTGTACTCAAGCCTGTATGAGATGACTGCGAATTTCCGGACGGAACCCGTGCTACACAACTGTGGCGTGCAAGTGCAGACTACATATGTGGCACGTATGCCTACTTGCAGTCCATCTCAATGTAAGACTAATAGGCTGAATAGACAATATAAGGTAACTGCTATTACATCAGCGTAGCTACTGGTACTCCAGGTCAATGCTGGCACACTTCGTATTCTCATTACACATTATTCAAAGAGAGAAAAGGGGGGTGGAAGGTTCTCTTACCCTCAGGGTTGAGTAATGATTCACATGTGCTTGCTTAGGAATACGCACCCGGTACGGCAGATGGCCTACCGGTATAACGCAATTCTGTAAGTGAACCCAGAACTAATCATCCCGGTCCAGGGCAATTCCACTCACAAACCACGATAGATCTAGGAAACCCAACGGTTATGTCTCCTGTAACCCCTATAAACGGTTTGGCGGGCTGACATGAATAGCCCGACAGGTCAGCTTCCGTTTCCGTCATTGATTATGATCCGCATAGATGCCCGGTGGAATATGGGTGGAGTAGTGCTTTAATAGCCGCTGAGGTGACCGAACAGACGGACAGGAGGTGAAACCACTCAATTTCGAGTGTATAAATAGCGCCATCCTCCCGCATACCAGCTGCTTCGACAATTCAACCAACCTATCTTACCGACCCGGAAAAAAGTTCAGTCCCTGCTCAAGTACTTGAGATCATGAACAGGACAAGATATAAAGGGAAAAGAAAGACGGTGGAGAAAGGGAGAAAGGCAGCAAAGCCGGAAGATTAGTAAATTATAGCCACATTATACAAGTACTGCTACAGGACCAGAACTCCGTCCGTTGTTTTATGACTTATGTATGGATCGGAGCCGCCGGGGATACGACACAAAGCTATATTCAATAATGGCAAAGTGGATGGCTGCTCGCAATCGTACTTCTAACTTCTTAATAGTGTCTCCTGGCAAAGTGTTGTAGAGACTACAACCGTTTGTCGATAGATATTGGCTTACTACTAACCGGAAAATGAGATTATTTACACTTATGCACATTTGAACGTCAGCTTGCGACGTCAGGTTCAATTGTAGACGCACCGAAAAGCAGTGTACTATCCTCCTTCACCATCAGCAAGTCAGCTTGATCCAACGATTATCATAAGCTCTAAAATATTTATTCGGGTTCTAATACATTGCCATATATCCTTTGGTCCTTGTTTCGTGTCTACTGTATGTGTGTCTGAAAATATCCTGCATCGCATTGGCCAAGACAAACCCATCTGTCATTGACTGCCTATAAGCTGTATGAAGCTCCTGGAATTCAAAGATCGCATAACGAACACTCTCCCCAAACACACCATTTAACAATGAACCGACATCCAGAGCGGCACGGCCTTTGTGACCACTTAAGCCCTTGATTAATATATGTCTGCGAGCGAGTCCATACCTAGTCCCCGGGCTCTCCCCTAGAGGTGTCAATCTGAAGGCTTTCCCAGCTGACAAATCGGGCTAACATTTTACCTCGCTTCGACCGTCAGCGGATGAGATCTCTACAATGACAGCTGAAGCTGTTTCGTCGTGGGCCCCTGTATTACCCAAGTAACGACGAAGCACGATAGTAGAACGATTTTACGGAGTGGTGGTGTGACGGCTCTTAATAGTGATTGGGCGCAGTCTGGAAAGTGGCCCCCAATGTGGGAATTCCTACATTTGAGAGCCAGGGGCGGACGAATTTCCATCGGATTCGGACCTCACAATTTGTCCTCAATGATCCCACGGCCATACTTGCCAAGAACAGGGCTAGCTGTCTACATGTAAGCTGTTAAATGGCTTCTCTCCCTCGCGCGTGAACGACATCTTCTGGGTTAACTACACGTTTTATCTGTGTTCCTCGTTTTAAACATTGGATTCATCGCGACTTGAGCAAGCGAACATGGCTTCAAGACAATTCTTCGACCCCCTGACGCTCTTACGCGTAGCTCCTGTCGTTAGCTCATCAGCCGCCTTGTGGTTCTCGCACGACCAGTACTTCTTCCTCAAAGTGTTCCTGCACATTGAGGAGCACGACAAGGTCAAGCCGGTCATCCCGGCATACTTTCGAAAGTTCTTCAACGGAGGCTTGGCGCGTCTCTTGCCGCTCTACGCAATTACCATCGGGACCGGAATCGCCAACTCGTACTCGAGGCCCGCCGCCGCTCACCTCTGGTACGCCTGCGGGGCGGCCTTCGCGCTGGCCCACTTTACCTTTGTGCCGGCGGTTATGTGGAAGGTCGAGCATCTCGCCAACGAGGAGAACGATGCTAAGGGGACCGGTGCCGAGTATCTCAAGAAATGGCTTGATGTCCATACGATCCGATCTATCGTCGTCGACTTCCCGGCTTGGGTCTGTTTTTCAATTGCGGCTTTGAAGTCGCTGAAGTCAGTGTAAAAGACGATAATGGAAGCTATTACCATGACAAACCCCCCTTTTCCAGTTGATCGACCCTCCGGCCGCGTCAAAATTCCACTCGACAGCTTCACCACCCCTCCTTTCCGCTTCTATCTGTGATCATGAGGTATTTGGAAATGTCTCTCTCGGGCCAGGCGCATTTCATAGAGTCGCCGGCGCGTCGATCGGCTTCAAAGGCCGTATAATCTATGTATCTGAAGTTCTGGCAGGCCTTTGGGCGACGTTAATGCGGCACACAACGACATCGTCAATTCGCCATTGAAGACTGGTCCCTTGGCAAACATGAGGCTCACATTATCAGTAATCGAATGGCCATATGCACGTACCGTACGCTGGGAACATGTGATGGACCGTCCAGGAGGCCCTAAAAAGGTTAGTTAACAACGCTAGACGATCCCAGCGACTGTTTTTGTTCGACTCGCTGGCCAGACTCTCCGTTCCCTTTGTATATCGCATTCTGGATATCGTTGGCCCGAAACCTATTCGTAAGAGCTAAACCGCACGAGTAGATTTATCCATCAATCAGGAGTCGATCCTAGCCCCCTCGCGGGTAGCATCGCGACCCTATTGTCTCGCGGAGTATGCCCCCCACCAACCCCTCTGCCCCTCTATGCCCCACGATGCACTCAGCCGACCTTCGGCTTAATGATGCCCTCTCCCGCTGAGGTTCCATTGATGGGTGAATAAAAGAATACCAGGACACCTTGTTATTGAAAGAAATCCATCCCTCTATCCAACTCTTAGGCATCGCAACAGTTGCTCGTATATAGTTATATATCTACCTTAGCGAGGCGCTCGAGCAGGTCATTCACGATGTCTGAGATCACGATTACTGGCTGGTCCACCAGGGACGTCCGGTTCCCCACGTCCCTGGACAAGACCGGCTCCGATGCTATGAACGCCGCAGGTGACTACTCTGCGGCGTATTGCATCTTGGAGACGGACTCCAAGTATACGGGCCATGGCATGGTAAGTTCGGGATGCGCTTTATTGTCGACCCCGATAAACCCCTAGGTGGAAGACCGGCGACTAATTCGGAAACATAGACTTTCACCATCGGCCGCGGTAACGACATTGTCTGCGCGGCCATTAATCACCTCGGCGACCGGCTGAAGGGGCGGACGCTCTCCTCGCTCGTCGAGAACTGGGGCAAGACCTGGCGGTACCTGGTCAACGACTCGCAGCTGCGGTGGATCGGCCCGGAGAAGGGTGTGATCCATCTGGCGCTGGGCGCCGTCGTCAACGCGATCTGGGACATGTGGGCCAAGACGCTCGGCAAGCCCGTGTGGCAGATCGTGGCCGAGATGACGCCGGAGGAGTTCGTGCGCTGCATCGACTTCCGGTACATCACCGACGCGGTAACGCCCGAGGAGGCCATCACCATGCTGAAGGAGAGTGAGACCGGCAAGGCCCAGCGCTTCCAGGACGCCCTCAACAGCCGCGCCGTGCCCGCCTACACCACGAGCGCCGGCTGGCTCGGCTACGGCGAGGACAAGATGCGCGCCCTGCTGCAGGAGACCCTCACCAACGGCTACAAGCACTTCAAGCTCAAGGTGGGCAGCAGTGTCGAGACCGACCGCCGGCGCCTGAGCATCGCGCGCGAAGTCATCGGATACGACAAGGGCAACGTCCTCATGATCGACGCCAACCAAGTGTGGAGCGTGCCCGAGGCCATCGACTACATGAAGCAGCTGGCCGACTTCAAGCCGTGGTTCATCGAGGAGCCGACGTCGCCCGACGACATCCTCGGCCACAAAGCCGTGCGCGACGCTCTGAAGCCCTACGGCATCGGCGTCGCCACGGGGGAGATGTGCCAGAACCGCGTCGTCTTCAAGCAGCTGCTGATGGCGGGCGCCATCGACGTCTGCCAGATCGACGCGTGCCGCATGGGCGGCGTCAACGAGGTGCTCGCCGTGCTGCTCATGGCGAAGAAGTACAACGTGCCGATCGTACCGCACTCGGGCGGCGTCGGCCTGCCCGAGTACACGCAGCACCTGAGCACCATCGACTACGTCGTCGTCAGCGGTAGGCTGTCGGTGCTCGAGTACGTCGACCACCTGCACGAGCACTTCCTCCACCCCTCCGTCATCAAGGATGGGTACTACCAGACGCCCATGGACCCCGGCTACAGCGTCGAGATGAAGCCCGAGAGCATGGACCGGTTCGAGTTCCCCGGCAAGGAGGGCGTCAGCTGGTGGCGGAGCGACGAGGCGAAGCCGATCCTGGAGGGCGAGAAGATCTAAGCGGGGCTGGCCGAAGAGGTGCATGAGAGAGGGGGGTTAAGCATAACCCGTGCCAAGGGCTGCTTTGCCGCAGGGCAACGATGGCATCCTGCATAGCCGCGGCCCGGCTCACGCTGAGCCGAGTGCTATCCTGTAAGAGTAGTGTATTGCTGGCGGATGGCTGCGAGCATGAGGATTGGATAAAAGGGGGTGCGATCCGGATGATCGTCTTCGCAAGGCAACGATGGCATCTCGTATAGTAGAGCCGATTAGCACGCGCTGTCCTGTGTATATACCCAGGGGGGAAACTAGGCGGGTTCATGTGGAAAAGGGGGTCTGGCCCGGTTGATGGTCAGTCCGCAGGGCAACGATGGCATCCTGTATAGTATTACTATCCCAGTGTAGATAAGGTCAGCTTCGGGGTATGACTGGCAAATCATGAAGTCAAGCTAGTATGTTTTGAGTTTCCTTCCGTGTCCAAACAGGCTAGAGTGAAGGCAGCCAACCTCTATGTGACGAATGCATCCGATGGATTTAGAAAGCTGATAAGGACTGATGTAAAGAATATCAGATCGTTGCAGGGGCTGTTTCTGGGTAGACAGACCGCTTAGACCCATACATCCTCGGAAATATGAAGTATGCAGCAGACGGCAATCACTCTCCAGCCACCCATAGTGCCTATCAAAATACCATGGCGCTTTCCTCCCAAGAGAGAGACTTAAGTTGCTTGGACGAGGAAACCCGACTAATTGGCTGTCTCGGGGAAGTCCTCTATAGCATGGGTAGGAGGTGAACCCGCTATCGAGCGACCTGCCTGGTATTTGAACCGTTTTGGCATGTAACAATTGCGTGGATCGCTATCTGTTACGACGTTATCATGCCCAAACCCGCCGGGATCACGAACATTGTACATTGCTTTCTTGAAGTCTAGTCTGGGTTCAACCTCCACGAGCGTTAACAGGCCCTAAGATCATCGGGGTATGATCCTCAGAGCTTGAACTGCACTGGAGGATACTCAGAAAACGAATGTATCGTTTACGGTATCGATATGTTATGAAGAAAAAGAGGTGTCAACGGGCTTCAGGGCTGCCGGCCCAGGTTGAAGATACGGTAGCTGCAGCATAACTGTCAGGTTCGCTCAAGTAAATCACATCAGGATGGAGACTTTCCTCGAACATATTTTTCATCTGAGAACTGATCCCGTGGGGGAGGTTGCTCACTCATGACATAATAGTCTCAACAGCGAGCGTCCTCCTGACGCATAAGAGGACAAGTTAGCAGTCACAACCTTCGTCATCCCATCGAGGCCAAAGAGGCAAACTGTTTGCATACATGTGAATGAATAATGGGGGTGATCATAACCAGTATATGGTTATCTAAGCCGGCCACCGGATCGATAATCATGAGGGCATTTGAATCATGGCAGTCGGACTGAGCAGTTGATTTCTTGACCTCCAGCTGCCCAAGCTCGCCCAGCTGTACCTGGCACAGCATGCCTTCGTTTCGGTCGCATAATCATCGAAGTTGGTTCCACAGTGTTTGTCACTAACATCGGGTCTCAGTGACGTGTTTAATCCAGGACTGGCATGATTGTGTGACCTGGTGCGTCCCTGGGGAAAATATAAGAACAGGGAGAACCTCGTCAGTAACCCCTCGACTAATGTTTTCACCAATATCTCTCCATCACAACCGCAAACACACACATCGCCATATCGCAACCGATACTTGATCGTCACGTACTACGTACTTCCACCAAGCATGCGTGCTTATTCACCATGGCAACAACCAACACTCCCAAGCCCGCCACCAAGAAGGCCGCAACCGCAGCCGGCGATCACTCTCAGTTCGAGACCCTCCTCCACGAGAAGCTGAAGCCGCGCTTCCTCGAGATCCTGCGCTACGACCCGGACGAGGCGCTGCCCATACAGGGCGAGGGCCGCTGGTCGTACGACGAGGGCGCGGGCTGCTACAGGATCGTGCTCGCGCTCGGTGTCGTGCTGGAGCCGGGCGCGAGGGAAACGGAGGAGGTGGAGGCCCAGCTCGAGGCCGCGAAGGTCAAGTGCCTGCCGGAGGAGCTCGCCGACCGCACGACCATCAAGCTGTGCTCGTACCTCGTGAATCATGAGAAGACCCTCGAGGCTCTCGTGCCGGGAGTTCGTTTTGCGCCCGGAGATCCCCTGATCAGCGAACGGACTAGGTATGCTAACTTCCTCCGGCAGGAATTTTTCTGGAAGAATTGGGGCTGAGGGCACATGGGACAATCGCGGTGCCATGGGCGTAATACGATGTTTTGCTTTGGGGCGGGGGGTGGCCCCAAATAT